>CAJPEX010000956.1:0-73496 GCA_905338405.1 Notodromas monacha
GGCCAAAATTTTACAACTCCGGCTTTTCCCCACTCTATTACACACCGAAATATCCAAACACGTCATCCGTTTCAATTTCGGAAACGAAACAGTTCACATGGATCCGTCGGAAATCTCTCGTTTTCCCACAAAATATAGGTTTCCCGCCATACCATTTTTCAGAAAACGCTTGAAATATTATCGAGGTGAGCGTTACACGCAAAATAGACTCCTATGATTTCAGAAATCGAAATAACTAACTTCGGCCGTCATCAAATTCCCGCATAAATCGAAAGAAAATCGTCCTACTGAACAAATACCTCATGAGCTGAATGACGCATTTGCATCTTTTGGCGCGCAATCCGAATTAGATAACAATTTTCAATCGCAAGACGTTTTCTGGAGCTGCAACCTACAAAGATGACTAACCGCAACGACACTCAGAAAACTCAAAAAAATTCGTTACACGGAGAATATCCTCGCGGAGAAGCTTTTCTTGAATTTCTAACGATAATTGCACAATATTCCATGATAATAATGTATGATATTCAACACAAATCGCTGGCGAGTCGATTACGTATTCACATTCATTTAAAGCGCGTGCTGAATAAATCGAGAGATAATTTTAAAAATCGGTCAAAATTCCGCGCTTTTTCGAACGGCAGCTCCTTACGCAACATACTTTTCCTGGTATTTTCCCAGAGTTGAAAATATTAAGACGGTCTGGAGTATCTCAACTTATCTTTCGTGTGCCCTAATTGCCAATTCCATCATGTGCATTAAACCTTTGCACAAAAAAAATTAGGCAGTTGATTCTTCTTTTGTTTCCGATTTAAATACATCGTATTCAAAATGTCATTTTTTTCTGTATTCCCTAGACAAGGTCAGGAGGGAGGCTCTGAGAACCCCAGGATGCACTAGTTGAGAACCTCTGTTCAAGGGAAACACTGGCAGCTTCAAGATTGAGTGATGTTCACTCACTACAATTGCTTCGGGGGAGGGTGAGGGGAAGATATTCCCACAGTACAACCGAATTAACGAATCCGACCCCTCCCTGCAACATAACACTCACGCCTACGCATAAGCGGGAGGGACATACTCAAAGTCTCAAGCAAGACCCAGCGCTTAATTAAACTCACCCGAAACTATTCACTCCTCATCAAAAAATGAAAATAAAACAACGCGTCAGGGAAACGTAAAATTAGATTATCTAGGTCAACCCGGAGGGATGAGTTTAATTTCTCCCTCTCCTCCTGAGCCCGTCGGACAGCTTACCAGCAAAAAAGAAGATAAATAAACGAGTAAAAGGCTCGCGTACCGTTGCCATGATAAGGCAAAGGCTGAACCAAACATATATGCACACACACACACACACACATACACATACAACACATACAACACACACCAGAAACGCCCGGAAATGAGCATGTCATGACGCGCAGATGCGAAGAGAAGAGAGGACAGGACGATCGTTAATGCCTGTGATCCCGAGGGGACAAAGGGACCTGACCCACACCTGTCGTTCGGGCTTGACAACAAAACTGGGTGACTGTTGCCCTTCGAGTGACAGCGTCACGCAATGCGAAACTCGTCGTGTGCAGAACATTTGCACGAACGATACGAAATGCAATGAGTGACATTTTACCAAGATGAAAAAAATAATAATTACGCTTAATCTTGACGAAGTGCTTTCATTCAACGCAACTTCAGGCGGAAAACACCCGTCACATCGGTGACTTACGATTAAACATACCGTACCCTAAGATATAGCAATTTTCGTTGCACCAATCCACCGTATCATGATTCATCAAACACACAAGGAACAGTGCAGGCAAATGACAGATCCTGCAAGTTACGGTACCTCAAATTAGATCCAAACAAAAAAAAACGCGGTCATTTTCATTTCAGCTTCGACACATGATGTGGGAATTACTGTACCATGCTCCAGTCGTAAAACTGTAGTACTGTAGTAACATTCCGAAGTAGTAATGCTGATGATCGTAGGATACGTTTTACTGCAGTAATTCCAACTCGATTGCGACGAGGTAATCTATCTGATGTATGCGCAAAATATACCGTAAAACACCGAGGAAAACTCAACCCCCAAATATCCCATTCAAGAAGGCGCTCGCGAAGTTCTCAGTGCATAAAGAGAATATCTACCGAAATTCACATTTCCAACAGAAGCATTTCAACACGTTCCTAATCAATTTGGACAAGGAAATGACTTGAAATTTCCAACACAGTCTAGCGCTTTCATTTCTATGCAAGAACTTCAGTCAATGTAAATATATGTGAACTCCATTCAGTCTTACTCGCGTTAACCGAGATATGGCTTAATTTCGCGGGATTACAAATACTGTATTACGTACGGGAAACTCATGAATATCGAGAAAATCATTCGAAAATTGTGTCATACTTTCCATACACTATACTGTACTGTACAAAAACACAAGTGAAGTTCAATAAGCTTTGATATTAATCATCCTGAATCGTTAGTATTGTATATTGTTGCACAAATTACCAGAAATACATTAATTTGCATTCCTCTCTGACCTCAACAGTACACGTCGAAGATTCCAGATTCTACGACATAAAAGCCCAGCTCAACACCTAATTGGGAGATTCGGAATGTTTCCTCTCAGGAAGTGCCCAGAAAGGGTCAAGGGCTACGGAATCTGGGACAAACGGATACGGTCATCCTTCACAGTCGAGGAACAGAACAAGAATTCCTGGCACCCCCTAGGGCCAGACATCCATCCGATTAGTAAAAATAAAGAAAAGAAATTAACCCCACATCAGCCACGTCTGGTCTGACGAAGTTAGTAGCGGAGGGAAAAAAAAGAAAAGGGCAGTTAATTCCAGGGGATTCGAAATAGAAATGACGCCCGACAGCGAATAAGGATGAGAGGGGGTCGGAGAGGGCAGCAGGGATGCGAGACGATAATTTCGTCACTGCCGCCGGACTGTACCAGACCGGGGCATATACTGTACGAACACATCATATACTGTATATGTGCGTGTGTATTTAAATAATATATTGTACATACGGTATGTATGTACTGTATGTACTATGTAGGCATGTAAGCCACCACCTCGCGGCCCCCCAAAAAATAGAGCTACTCCTGTTACCTCCAGCAGAGCACCCCCCCTTCTCAACACCACCACCACTCCACTCCACTCCGCACAGGAAGTCTTCAGTGTGCCACAGATTCTCATTCTCTCTCTCTCCCTCTTTCCCGCCCTCTCCCTCTCTTATCCATCTTCCCTCTTCCACCACCACAGCGCGCGGCAAGCTCCTCTGCAAGCCCCGTAGCAATTCCCCCATCGCGCGCTCTAGAGACAGAGAGAAAAAGAGGGAGAGATAGAGAAAGAGAAGAGGGAGATGAAAAATAGAGAAACAGAGAAACACAGCACAAAGAGCGCTTCCAGTGTCCCGATGAGNTGTCATGACGCGCAGATGCGAAGAGAAGAGAGGACAGGACGATCGTTAATGCCTGTGATCCCGAGGGGACAAAGGGACCTGACCCACACCTGTCGTTCGGGCTTGACAACAAAACTGGGTGACTGTTGCCCTTCGAGTGACAGCGTCACGCAATGCGAAACTCGTCGTGTGCAGAACATTTGCACGAACGATACGAAATGCGATGAGTGACATTTTACCAAGATGAAAAAATAATAATTACGCTTAATCTTGACGAAGTGCTTTCATTCAACGCAACTTCAGGCGGAAAACACCGTCACATCGGTGACTTACGATTAAACATACCGTACCCTAAGATATAGCAATTTTCGTTGCACCAATCCACCGTATCATGATTCATTGAACACACAAGGAGCAGTGCAGGCAAATGACAGATCCTGCAAGTTACGGTACCTCAAATTAGATCCAAACAAACAAAAAAAACGCGGTCATTTTTATTTCAGCTTCGACACATGATGTGGGAATTACTGTACCATGCTCCAGTCGTAAAACTGTAGTACTGTAGTAACATTCCGAAGTAGTAATGCTGATGATCTTAGGATACGTTTTACTGCAGTAATTCCAACTCGATTGCGACGAGGTAATCTATCTGATGTATGCGCAAAAATATACCGTAGTACACCGAGGAAAACTCAACCCCCAAATATCCCAGTCAAGAAGGCGCTCGCGAAGCTCTCAGTGCATATAGAGAATATCTACCGAAATTCACATTTCCAACAGAGGCATTTCAACACGTTCCTAATCAATTTGGACAAGGAAATGACTTGAAATTTCCAACACAGTATAGCGCTTTCATTTCTATGCAAGAACTTCAGTCAATGTAAATATATGTGAACTCCATTCAGTCTTACTCGCGTTAACCGAGATATGGCTTAATTTCGCGGGATTACAAATACCGTATTACGTACGGGAAACTCATGAATATCGGGAAAATCATTCGAAAATTGTGTCATTACTTTCCATACACTATACTGTACTGTACAAAAACACAAGTGAAGTTCAATAAGCTTTGATATTAATCATCCTGAATTGTTAGTATTGTATACTGTTGCCCAAATTACCAGAAATACATTAATTTGCATTCCTCTCTGACCTCAACAGTACACGTCGAAGATTCCAGATTCTACGACATAAAAGCCCAGCTCAACACCTAATTGGGAGATTCGGAATGTTTCCTCTCAGGAAGTGCCCAGAAAGGGTCAAGGGCTACGGAATCTGGGACAAACGGATACGGTCATCCTTCACAGTCGAGGAACAGAACAAGAATTCCTGGCACCCCCTAGGGCCAGACATCCATCCGATTAGTAAAAATAAAGAAAAGAAATTAACCCCACATCAGCCACGTCTGGTCTGACGAAGTTAGTAGCGGAGGGAAAAAAAAGAAAAGGGCAGTTAATTCCAGGGGATTCGAAATAGAAATGACGCCCGACAGCGAATAAGGATGAGAGGGGGTCGGAGAGGGCAGCAGGGATGCGAGACGATAATTTCGTCACTGCCGCCGGACTGTACCAGACCGGGGCATATACTGTACGAACACATCATATACTGTATATGTGCGTGTGTATTTAAATAATATATTGTACATACGGTATGTATGTACTGTATGTACTATGTAGGCATGTAAGCCACCACCTCGCGGCCCCCCAAAAAATAGAGCTACTCCTGTTACCTCCAGCAGAGCACCCCCCCTTCTCAACACCACCACCACTCCACTCCACTCCGCACAGGAAGTCTTCAGTGTGCCACAGATTCTCATTCTCTCTCTCTCCCTCTTTCCCGCCCTCTCCCTCTCTTATCCATCTTCCCTCTTCCACCACCACAGCGCGCGGCAAGCTCCTCTGCAAGCCCCGTAGCAATTCCCCCATCGCGCGCTCTAGAGACAGAGAGAAAAAGAGGGAGAGATAGAGAACTTCCAGCAACATTACCGACCTAGCTTTTGTAAATTTCTTTACATTACTACATTTCTGCTTGGGCATTCATTCCATTTCGCCATTTCCGGAGAAGGAACAACATTCGCGGGTAAGAGTCAGTCACAATGTAGTAACTTCCTTTATACAGTATCAGGAATTACATTTGAACCTCAATAACTGGAAAGTCCCCATTTGAATACCTTCCCAAGTCAAAATTGTCTTAAAGTCCCTGGTTTCTAATTGGTTCATTGTTTCTAATTCATCTTAGAAACAAAGCATTAAAACCTCTCCAACTCTGAGGCTCTTCTTTTCAACCCTTCAAAACTCGAATTTTCTAAGCTCGTTTGGCTATTAATTTTCTCATTAATGTGTTTTGAAAGGAAGTGAAAGAATACTTGGACAAATGAACCCTTGCCTCCAAGTTCAGGATTCTATCATCTCATTGAAAAAGCAATTGAAGGCCCTGAATATGACCAATTACATTTTTCTGTAATTCTTCCATCTTGTCCACGACACAAATTCTTGTTTCCCTACCTCGATTTTTTGGGTCCCTTGAAATTCGACTTGATGAGGTTCAAATGTATTATTATCATTGCATCCATCAGGGAGTTCACTTTCTTTCCTAATCTTACTACCTGGAGTAGGAAATTACATGGATGACTCATGGTGAAGTTCAACGGTATGCAAGTGAAACGTGGCTACACAGTAGAAAATGATACGTTTCCACTGTATCTGGGGAGATAGCATAGGTCACACATCCTGGGTTGTGGAATCGGTAGGAGATACTGTAGTTCATTTTGGCAATTGGTCCCAATGGCTCCTACTTTGGGTAATGACATTCAGATCACAGGGTTTTGATGCGCAGTGTAAAGAAAGCGATCCCGCAAAACGGGTTTTCCTCATCCCAAGTGTCTCCCAAAAACTACAGTTCAGTCAAATTTTGTAGAAAAACTCGGTAAATCTGCATCATTAAACAGGGAATAATCGGGCTTCCAATAGGTCCTGTAAACAGAGTCATGTTGGTTCAGGCAGCAGCATGTTGACATGATCACACTCAAGAAAAATCACGCTTTCAATTTCCATGTACACTATTATATAAGACGAAGAGAAAAAAACTACATCAGATTCAATGCGTACTTCATTCGCAGTATGCAAACCCTGGTGACAATTTTTTTCCAACTGGATTGGCACGCGATAAGTTTATCGGAATTAATACAGGTGGAGTCTCTACAACGTTCTCGTCCAAAAAGGTTTTCTCGGTATAAACATTTCTTCTTTCGGTCCCCATAAAAAATTCTCCCCATGTTACACCCGTTCTTTACAACGATTTTTTCTGGTCTCTTGAATTCCGTTCTAGAGAGGGTCCTGCATTAAAATTTGCAAGAATGAAATGAATTTTAATGAACTGATCACGAACTATTCAATTTGAATTAAATAAAACGCATCATCAAAGCTAGTCTCACTAGAACGACATTAAAATATCTTAGTCCATTGAAGTTCACGATCTTACATCTCGGTATTAGTTCACTACGACATCTAACAAACGAAGGCATAAGCACACAGAATCTGCAGAGAAGTGCCCAGACCATCTTCAAGGCTCGATCACGAATAAATACGCAAGTTGGCAGTGCAAGGAAAATTAAACCACAAAACAAATCAGTCAATCAAAACTAGGAAATTTGCGGGTCATCGGGTGATTCACGCTTGGTCGCTCGTCTCTCGACATCAGACATAAGTCAAAGTGTGGCACACCTGGTTCAGCTAGTCAGGGATGGCTCATAAAGATTGTCTCAGTTCCGCTGACGAAGAGGTACTGCATCACACAATATTTCACCATGTCCGCATCCACAGGCAAAGTAGTCCATGGACACGATTTACAGAACCCAACAAGCGGTATGGAATACCGTAGAACCAAATCAAGCAGTCCATGAATCATGGCATTCGTCACAACAACATACTGCGAGCATCCAACAAGGCAAACCACCCCACAAAAAAAGAGGTGCCAACGCACAACTCCTTTTCTTCCGCATACAGTATAGCAGCTAGCTGAGAAAAAGGAAACTCCGCTGCTGCTCTTTTTCTCCCATTTGACAAAATACCGCAAACGCGCGTGACAAACGTTATCGAGTGCGTTCATCACTTCAAGTAGGTAGTTCTTCCAAGAAATGAAAAAATAAAGAGAGAAACAGACAAGCAACCTTGAAAGTGAATCACCCCTCAAGTGAAAAAAAAAGAAGAAAACCATCCCTCCAAGCAGAACCCAGCATGACAAAATTAATATAATAAATAATACCGGGCCCTCAACAACTTTTCATGATTCCCCCCACCGAACCCACACCTTTTGACATCACGTGCATCCCCCGCCAAGACTCCTCCTATCACGCACGCACGCACACACACACACACACACACACACACATAAATACACGCACCCAGAGCCTTTCAGGCAAGCCGCGACCATCGCGCAGATGGCAACCCTGAGGTCTACCATCCAGCGCATCACCTTCTCCATATACTGTATTCTACTGTACTGTCCTGTACTCTCTCCCTCTCTCTCCCCCCGGCGTTCGCATTCTTCAGCAGCAGAGGGACCAGCGCGGAACGTGGCGAAATCAAAAAGGGACGCGCGCACATACGGGAGAGGGCCAAAGGGACAAAAACCGTGGAAAAGAAGGGCCCCGGGGGGAGATGGTTAGGGGCCATTCAAACAGCCGACTAGACGGGAGACGGAGAGGGAGTGCGAGAGATGAATACTGTGGCCGAAGAAGAAGAGGACCGGTTTCCCTCTCGAGGGGGGCTTCGTAATTGCCAACTGCCGTCGGGAGGGGGAATAGGTTCGGCTTTGGGGACGGATCACGTTCTTCCAACAAAACCCAAGGATCTGATCTTGTTGAGCTCAGGCTGTTTGGTTGGTCGGTTCTTCGCTCCACAAGTCGCAAGAACTCGAGCCACTCATTCACATCTGTGTGCAAGGAGGAAAGGCTGGAATCTGAAACCTTCCCTCCAGTCTCTGTGTAATAAACCCCCTAGGAAAGAAGGTACAGTAAAGTATAACACATGTGTAACTAATTCATTTTTCTACAGGGATACGGTTTCAAAGGAACTTCTCCATACAGGGTTCTGTATCCAAGACCCGTCTCCACTTTCCGTAAATTGCAGTAGGATTGGGAATAAACCGCTTAGAATTCTTCGAATGCAGGCCAATATTCTGACATCGCAAGACCCAAAACCCTGCTCTTTACGAAAAGAACTGTCTTTCAGCATAAAAATGAAAACGAAATCCTCCAACTCGAGTTTAAGTCATCATTCTCGAATCACTAACGAACGTCCAACAGCAAGCCAATGCGAAGAAGTTTCAGGAGAAATGAAAATCCCCCGTTTGCCGAAAAGTCTTCCAACTTTGTACGTATACAGTACTTAGAAAACATCAACCGTCAAATGAACAACACACAAATTCGTCGTACAGAATCAATTTCCATTGAGTAACATTTTACGGTGAAAACCCACAGAGCCCAAGAACGTTTCAATTCAGCAAAAATAAAACTCAAACTTTCGCCAAATATCTTGCAGAAGTTCAGAAATAATATACAGTTACTGCACTGTAAACCACGATTCTTGAATGACACCAACCATACGAAACATCAAAGCTACCAATACCTCGTGCAATTTCAACACTGTGCGACAGCTCGAAAAACTGACGAACGTTCCAATTTGCGAAGTTCTCCCCCAAGTCCAACATGAGCGCTATTAAGACGGGGAAATGGAAATCACAGCTACATGGAACAATGGAGTCTCACTTCATGCGACACGGAACTTTCAGAGCGAATGAAGCAAGGAAACTCCCACTGAATAATCTCGAATCCGGCACTACACGAAAAGAACAGTACTGAACTCCGCAGAAGAGGCAATACAGAGAAAGCTGGAGGTATCCTACAAAGACATAAAATACCCACAGCAGCAGAAGCGGGTCCCAGCTCACATTTCAACCAATCCCACTGACCGGTTCCACTGATACGATTCCATAACATCGAAGTACTTCAGAAAAAGTAGAACAAGCGCGCGAAAGATCCTCGCAGCCGGTCAACAGGTGATGCAGTACAACACAAAAAAAATATGTATACTGCATTTATTTTTCAAACACCAAAACATAAAAAAGTTCTCGAAAAAACGCGCATCTTGAAGTTCTTTGGAATCCACACGACGACGACGACGACTTCTCGTCAGAGTGCGGGAAAATACTGCAACTTACGCATTCCGTCGCAAGTACTTGAACATTTCAAGAAATCGGTCCAGGAAATTCATGAGTTCGCGAGAAACGGAGACTTCGCTGCACCGTGAGATGCATATTCAACTATGCTCACCGTTTTGAAAACGAATAAATTAATGCGTCTTACTTTTCTTGGAGAAAAAAGCGTTGAAAAAAAAAAAACTTTCCAGACTGCCGCGTTTCGCACACCTGAGATCTCAGCAATACGATACACCAACTTCCTTAACAAGTTTACAAAAAGCTTGAATATATGCATTTTTTATTCTCTCCTGGGCTGCTTTGATGAAAATTCCTGAGAAGGCTTCTCGCTCAGCAGGAAACACAGTATCACTTTACAGCCCAGCCCATACCCACGACGCATTAATCCCTCGAGAAATTCTGCGAGCTGAACACATGCAAGTCTAGCAACTATGGACGAAACAGTGAGAAAAAAAAAAGGAAACTCGAGAAACTTTCCTTCCCAAATGGATTCACGTGAAGCGTGGCAGCAAACTTGCAATGAATTTCTGATGAACGTAATAACGTCGACCATATCATGCAAAAGAGTTTCATAGCAAGGGTTTCCTCAGCGATACGAAGTTTCCCAGGACGCTAGTCGCTTGATACAGTATTACTATATTTGAAACCCTGTAACAGGTGTGACATTTCTTCTAGACCGATACATTCTTTGAAACTAACTTCCAAAAAAGGATTCTTGACAAGGGTATAATGAGTCAGTAAAATGTAGGAAGATGCACAGAAAAATGATACACTCTTTGAAACTAACTTCAAACAGGGGCATTTTTTGACAAGGGTATCACAAAATCAGTAAAAGGCAGGAAGATGTACAGAAAAAAATGTTTTCATTCGGGTAGCAGAAGAAAAGTGTCACGACGAAAAACAGGAAAAAAAAAGAAAGATTCAATGACGATTTTCCACTGACTCCAGAAATCAGTTTATCTGCATGTCTTTCTTCCTGAAACAAATTTCGTTACTTATTGCTTTCAAAGATGAAGAATGTAGTAGATTTGATGGGAGATTATAGTCTCCGAAGATTTGAATATACTCTATAAAACCTGTCTATCCAATCAGTCATGACTAATTTTAAACCAGGCGCGTTCATCCAGTTCCGTCATGATACTGTACTTTTTGTTCGTCTCGAGACTTTCCTTCCATCACCAGTTGAAAAAAAAAACAGAGGTTGTAAAAATAATACGTCAATGCAAACTTTAACGCTAGAGACTAATTGAACCTTTGGCAATGCCGAACAAATTTCAAAAACCACACACATACGAGTTCCCGCGCTTCAAAACGAAACTGTTTCCAATATTGCATTTTTGTTCCTCCAAGTATCATCGTGAATACTTGAGCAAGTTCCATTTTCAACTGAAAAAAACATGAATACTTTTTTCGCGAAACAATACCCAAGGCATTGCAAGCAACCGAAAATTGAAATTTCTTGGCGGATTCTCCCAAGTCCAAAAACAGATGAAATGCCCAATGCAAATCCATTTCAGAAAAAAATAACTTTTGAATCTAACATAACCAGGCATATTCTTTCAAATTCGAATTCATGCTCAGCAAATACATTATACGTCATGAATATCACATGATAACCGAATTACTTTAAGGTAAAGATTTTTAAAACACACCACGAAGCTGGGTCGAGAAAATTAGAAGACGCTTCGTCTCGGTCTCGCCGCAAAAAATCCATCAAGAATCTTAATCCTGTACCAGGAAGAATACGTACTGTACATGGGAAAAGAGAAGAGAATAAAAGAGGAAAGGAACACGACCACAATGGGGCGTTTTCGCGTTGAAATTATTCGATCACGGTGGAGCGGGAGAAAGAAGCCGGGGGAAAATGTTGCTACACATCCATTACGGCTTCACCCCGAATTTCCCCTTCGCAAAGTTTCGCAATGATCGCCAACTACCTTACAAAGCCATCACTAATATTACCCTGACGATAAACTAGAGAGAATATTCGCCGAACGGGAAGACTCGGAACTACGATCAAACACCTCGTCGGTTGAATAAAAATGTTGAAAATCTACGGACTTCATAAAAAAAATTATAACTTTTTCGGCTGGGAAATTCAGAGATGACTCATAATGATCTTAGACAAGACTGGCGGAAAGATTCGTCCATCGATTGAATCAATTACTGTACAAGGATTATGAAGAACTAACACGAAAAGCCAACAGTTCATTGACTTGGGAGATCCAATTTTTATATCAGCGATATTTTACACTGAAGATCCATAGCCCTAACTTTAAAATCTTGTGTTCAGTTTCGAATATGAAACACAAGAAGACTCTCTCACTCTCACTGCAAAGAAATTCCCGGCAGAGAGAATTTCGTCGTAGAGAACGCATGTGCGACAAAAAATTCGTCAAGAAGAGAAATACTGCAGTCGAAAAAATCGTAGAAAGATTTTACACGTACTGTTCATCGTTTTCACACGCTTTCGTCTCATAATGCTACAGGACAAATGACAAATATCAGAACGGATTAAGCTCAATTTTCCTTACAAAGCCAAATATTCCGCGAACGTTACTGAAATTTACAATAATGTGAAGGTAAGACCCAAGAAACCAGGGGTGAACGAGTATTCGTGCTCTAGTACTAAATTCCCTCTGGGCCAAAACACGTGCAAAATAGCGAACGTAAAATATTGTCAACATTAATCAATATAGACGTAAATTATTCAATGGAAATCACGGTTGTCTTGAAAGAAGAATTAGCTACCATAAAGGACCAAAATTCCAATCATGACGAATTGACCAGGGAACAGTTGTCCAGAACGCACGCATCGAAAGGATCAGACCTCAGCAACAATGCGGTATTAAGTATGACACTGAAGTAATTAACGGCCAGATGTGAAGACAGAAAAACACACAGATGGCTCGTCATGTATGATTAAGGATTCAAGGAAATGTGAAAGATTCAACTCTCCGGAAAAATGTCACTTTAACTTTCGTATCGAACACCATCACATTCTGACATGAAAACTTTGTACAGCTCTAGCGTCTAAACTCGACAATCTACTTGAAAACTTACTGTACTTGAAGATCATACCATTACTCAAAATAAATTCCGCTTGCGGAAAAAAAAAAAAATAGAGCGATGGTTAAAAATGCCGACTGACATCATTCCCCACTAAGTTGAATCGGTTACGTAACGGCAGTTCGCTTCACTTCGTTGATCATTCAAGGGGTGAAAATACTGTATATCAGTCGAGCATAGTCAGTACTTCACTCCAGAATCGCAATATATTTACCCAATACCATTGTTCTGCACTGTATTTCATCTCGATTCACGTACTACCGTACAATATCAACCAATTGTATTTCCGGTATGCAACGGTTTCAATCAACTCGTCCTCACAAAAGATAGGAGACCCTGAGTAACTTATTAGATTTAAAATATTTTTGAAGTCAAGACGCGTAGAACTTTATGACGTCTCGTACTATTCCAAAGCATGGAATTTCATTGCAAAATATGTACAATATCCATGAATAGCATTCGAACAAGGTCGAACTGAAGAAAATCTCGAATATTTTCCAAGACGAAAACATGAGGAAAACGGGTTTCGCAGAAAGTGAAACATAAGATCGAAGTCAAGGTCAGAAGGGTTTCCGTTGCCCCACAAACAGCATCCCAAATTCCGCCAAAAGGTCTAAAAACAAAAGAACCCCTTCCAAACCCAACATTCGAAAACGCAACATGATCCCTCGCAAAGAACCTCAATAAATCAGTGAAGAAATAAAAACAGCGCGCAGAAAAACTGGACCTTCGCTTCATTCATCAATTTCTAAACCACGAAAACCGCGATAACCGAATCCACACATCACATTCTTCGACAAATGAGTGGGATAATAAAAAAAATTAATATCCGGCTCTCGTACTTGGATCATTCGATAAAAAATCTCGTAAGCATCGTAAGCAGCAACAAACAGACTTGAGCGTGGCTTTCCCATTCCGGGGTTCACGAACGCAGGACGTGGAACTCCGCATCTCGAAGGCCAACCACTGTTAATGAACATAAGCTAAGCCAGCATGTTAAAACTGGCTTCTGCTTCAAGAGACCCGATGATATTCCTCAACGAAAATAAAACATCGCGGACAAAGAAAAGCTAGAAGGAACGCGAACGAGAAAAATAAAACAACCCCCGGCCCCCACAGCAACGGACGCTCGTACAGCATAATAATAATATACAAAAGGAAAGAAAGAAGCGAACAGGCCTTGATAAGCAGATAGGAAAAAGGAAAATAGAAAAAGTGGAGGGAGCAAAGAAATAGGGGAGCGCCCGCTGAACAAAGAAGTCGCACAAGGGCGCGAGATCATGCAGGGGAAAATTCTGTCCTCCCTATTTTATCCATCCCTCTTTTTCCGATAGTAAGCTAAGACTTACACACATGGGGCAATACCAAAATCTCGAGCGTATTCGTCTGAAACTCCATGAAGCATATCCGGATATTGCATACAATCAGACGGAGTTTCTCAAGCTAGCCTTTTCCGAAACTCAAACTTCAACTGCGAAGCTTACATGCGGAAATTTCCAAAGAGAATATTTAAAAAAAATTCCTGACTGTAACTCAGTCCTCGAAGATCTTTAGTTACAAATCAAGAACACGAAAATAAAATAAAATATCGAATTTATCTTCCTCCGACTTTTTCGAAGCAACCGAGGATCCCTCAGGAACCAAAATTACAATCTCTGAAGAATCCGCGAAATTTCATGTCAACCTACACATTTTCTTCGAACCGAGAAACAAATTCATTATGCGGAAAACCACGAATTCTTAGGACTCCAGAGAAGTTAATTATCTTCCACGAACGTGTTTCAGCAACCAAGTCATCAAATTCCACTTAGCGTTAATCGTTCATCGATCGGGAAAAAATATGACACCGGCAAACCTCACTTCATCTTTCAGACTTCACCAAGAATTCACACGGCCTCCTGAAGTAAATTTCTCAACAGAATGCCATGCTCAATAAATTTCCACACAAAATTACAAATTCCAAACGAACTACTGTTGGCCCAATCCGAAAACGTTAATATCCCCGCACGCACCGTATATTTCAAGAACGTCCCATTAAAAACGACTAAACTTCAAGACTACCCCTCCAACGTACTCCTCCCTCCCTCCTTCTCAAAGCGGGATGGACAAGTAAAAAATAAATAAATAAACGCCGAGTGGGGCAATATCACGCAGACAACGAGAACAAGGCTGGAAGAAGCAGTGGGGAATGGATAGAAATAGAAAGTGTAGTCGTGGGAGAAGTTGCGAGCAGCCAGTGCAATACATCCAACCAGTCAGTCTGTCGCTCGTTCGCTCACCCTACGGTTTCCTCAGCCATCTTCCTCCCGCATGAAAAGAACGAAAAACGCGGCACCGAAAAAATGTAAAAGGGTGGAGAGACAACTAGAAAAAAAAGAAGCATACCGAGCGAGAGAAAAAGAAGGGCAACCTTTTTTTTCTCCCTTTCGCAACCGTTACACGCGTTAAATGTTGTGGACGACCGTGAAACCTAATCCAAGCATCCATTTTTCGGCGACAATAGACTTGAATATGTTACGTACCACCGATGTCGACGAGTTTGTTTTTGAACCGAGACTAGTCTTCCTAAAATCGACTTCTACATGGGACCTACGAAGCGACAGTCAAGTCACAGCACGTGATGAATCAAAAAAGAAAAATGATATGGACTGGATCTGATCGGCTTGAAACAGCGATATTTCCTATAACGTATGATTGACCGAATAACATCACCGTCAACTTTTCCAGCTGATCATTAAAAAACAAGAGACTCGTCATAACCTATAAATGACACCAATTAAGTTTGGCACTGTTCGCTGAATTTTACCACGAATACCAACATACTCTCGTCTGTTCGACTAAGAAAGGAGCCAAAAAAAAAGACAGATAGGATATGGAGCCACAAGAAAAACTTTCATGACACACGTCTTCGACTGAGAGGGTGAATGAATTGGAGCTCCAACTCAATTTCGAACAATCAAGTGCAGTCACATTCATCACAGTTTCATAGTTTGATCACATGTTCAATGGTAAGTTCAGTATTAATGTACAACAGCGCCATAAAAGTATGAATTCATCTCGAAAGGTTACGTTCCGTGAAATACGTGCCTTAGCGTACTTATTTTGTGAACAAAACAAAAAACACAACTTTCATCAACTCCCTGCAATAAAGCTAAATATATTTTTTTCAAACCCATAACGCCAGTTCATTATACTGTACCACTTGAGCTCGACTTTGTTTGTTCCATAATTGATGTCTGCCCTAAAATTGAAACACATTCTAACACGAAGTCCCCCACGGGATTTGCACGCATGAATGTCCGAAAATTTTTAAACGAAGGGGCTAAAGCCCTAAACGTAAAAAACAGCCCCTTTTACGAAACAACAATCAAGTCTGAACGCAAGTTCGATCAAACACAGACTGCTAAAGACAGCTGAAATACGCAAGTTAAATCTAGCAACAGATCAAACGCCCCAACGTTCGGAGGCATACAAAAATGTAACATGAGTATGAACTGTAAGAATTACACGCGACATCTTCCGAAAGAACAAAAAAAAAGTATAATCCATACTGATACTGCAGCACCGAAGACACGTCAGACGGTTTCGACTGTATACTGTACAGCGAAACAGAAGGATTGCTTTAAAGACGAGTCATTCCTCAAATACAGTACCTTACCTTCACCTTCCTTTATATCGAATTTAAAAGTCTGCGTCGGACGGGAGAGAAAAAAAAACACACAAATTCTTGGAGATTAGAAACAAAAATCAGAATGGTTCCCTGGCACTCGAAGTGCAGTACAGTACTGTACTGTACCATGCCATACGGATGGAAATGAAAAATAAGAGCCTCATGCTCTGCGAACTCCGTACACACACACACACACTATTATTTGCCCGCCCTCACGTTCCTTTCCTTTCTGCCCCTCCGCCGTCTCTCATTTCGCCCCCTTTCTTTTCATATCCCACACGCCTGCAAGAGTAGGGGGGGGGGGGGGGTTAGGCTAACATTTCAGTAGCCGATGGAGTAAAGAGCAACCATACATATTTTTTTGGGACATGCTCTTCCTTTCATAAAAACGGTTCCCGCGGGTTGCTTTTAACACGTTGACCATGTACCCAGCACCTCAGGGCCGCGGTTTATTACCGAGTTCCCAGACTTTGGGAACATTGAGGCGCACAGAAACAATAATTAGGCAAATCACACCAGTCCAGGGAAAACGAAATGAAACCCGAGAAAAGGAGACTGCTCTAAAAAAAAAGACACAGAGAGCAAAACTAAAGAAATGATGAACTTTTGAGGCAAGAAATTTCTGACACAGTAACAAACTCTGGAATCATACGCAGGTTCATCTGAGGACCAACGACGGCCCGAAGGAATAACAAAATTTCGAAGATTTGAAAACTAATTAAAAGTCCCGATGACTAGAAACCTCAATTTCGGATCATAAACCGCCAGGAACATCTCCTCTGAATTCCGAAGTAGGTACTGCATTAGCTCCAGAACATAACCTGAACATGACAAACGGGGAAACACATTTCCTGGGCAGAACTTTGAACAGCATTCCTTCACAGAAACTACAATATTCTAGGAATTTCCGCGTCACTCTCGTCACATAAAAGCAAAAAAGATAGATAAAACGCAGAAGCGTTCCACGTAAAAGATGTGAAACGAGGAAAACTCATTCAATCAATGAAACGATTCGTCATCCATCAAAGAAGCGCTACGACGACACGAAACTTGGATGATTTCGACAGCGCGAAAACGACAGTATTTGGATTAGTTTTTCAACCGGATCTAACTACTCCTAGTTCCAAGAGTTTCTCAATTAAAGTCCATGTTCTGTGCAAAAAAATCCCAAAAAAGAGTAACCTGGACTCATCGAGTCTGTTTATACAGTTGAGCATTCCGTACCGTCCTTCATACAGCATCGCTACGATATGGTCATCACAGAACTGCTTTAACAAGCATACCGATTTTAAAAAGTTCAAAAATATCGGTCAAAAATGTTAGAAAACATCGCTCGACACCACTCGCTTCTTCATCACTAAGCAACACGAACGCGGCAGAGAAAGAACCCTGAATACAGTATTAATCCTAAAACTCACCTTCGCTGGTTTTCCAAGGAATGTGCAGCTTTGATGAGGTTGTCGCTTTTGATTTGCAACCAACTCCACCGTGCTCCCAGCGTATGCGAGTCAACCAGCCACCGACTTAATGCCCGACGTTCACTGAAATATTACCAGCGATAATCTCTGTTATCAAATTCATCACATCTCTACGATATCGAGCACACAGACTTTGTTTCGAAGGCTACTCGGGATAAAGCAAGAAACTGTTCGTCTTATGTCGGCGTGATTACGGACATCTCCATGCTAATGCTCCCCATTTTATCGATACTGGTCACCATAGACAAAAAATACAATAGATGAAATGCTTTCGCTAGCCATCTGAAGTTCGGGGCTTCTCGCGTAAAAATATTACGCACGATTTATCAAGTACATATCATATTCAATCGAAGGAGTGATTTCATCTTTGTAGAACAATTCTTTGGAACAACAAATAAATAGCCCAGGATATGAAGCAGGATTATTCAGTATATAGGTGCTTTTCACGTGGACAGGAGACGTTCAACCATGCGGTTTGGTACAAAACATTTATCAAGAAAAACACCAAATAAAAGAGGAATTAAATAAGCATACGAATCAAAGGTTGATATAGGAGAATAAGGATCGATCGAGACACGTGCTTTAACTAACGACGGAGTACTGTAAATGGAAATTTGCTTGAATTGTACCTTCAGGAATACATTAAAATTAAACGGAGATCGAATGTCTTTCAAAACGTTGAGTAAGTGGAGAAAACGAAACTGCTCAAGTACCGCAGTTTTCGGGTTTACGACAGATTTTCCATCTTCTCGCTTGTCCGGACAGTTTTCGCCGATCCTGATTCATGGCTTTACTTCACTGATTTAAATGAACTCTTCAAATGGAATGACTAACCGTTGGTAGGGATTGAATACATTAAAAGGGATTATTGTCTAGACGCAACTTCAAATCATCGACAAGAACCCAGAGGTGTTATACGAATAGATGGCGATACATAGACTAAGATGCAGTCAGGTACTTGCACTTCGACGAAAAAGAAAACTAGTGAAAGCCCCTAACCCAACTGGGATCCAGGTGGAATTTCCAGTGGCTTTGACTAAAATCCTAGAACCTGAGTCATGTAAAATACGGTAATGCACGACAGAAATTTGATATTTCGATACAATTCGACTAATCACACATCAATAACTCACTTATGACGGCCACCAGAACCGCAAAAAAACAATGGTACTTTTGGAGCAGCCCCAACAAGGAGAACCAGTTGTACAGTGAACAAATTTCAAAAATTACATTGCACCCATTCATGAGAATATCACGTCAAGAGGTCGAAAATTGAAAAATTACCCGCATTTACTCAAGTACCAAGCGCATATTTTTTTTCTCTGACAGGGAAAAAGGGGCGCGCGTCATGGATAGGGTATACATCTGTCAAAAAGTGTTCGAAGCGTAGGTGCATATTATACAGTACTTGATTCTAAGGGCAAATGTTGAACCAGTTTCACCAGAAAGGCTCATTTTAATGAGTACAATTGAAAATTAGCCCAATATAGGTTCAATTCATGCCTGAATTGAAATTTGGGCGTTCTTATCTTTGAAAGAGAGAGAGACTAAAAAGGGGGGGGGGGCGCGTCAAACTCGGTGATGAAATTCTAAAATAAATGTTGTAATGGAAAACACTGATGCGTGTCTTACTTAAGTATTAGTCTAATTTTCTCATGACCCGTCTAAAGTTCCTCACAAACAATAAATTTATAATTTTACGAACCTCCTCAACTCGAAGGCTTTCCCCGTCAAACCTACATAGGTCGAATTTATGGAGTCTTTTCGGCTATCGTTTATTGACACAGTAAAGAGAGAAGCAATAACATTTCAATTTGATGCGTTTTGAAGAGAAGCGAAAGACTAATTGGGCTTATCAAACCCTTGCCTCCAATTTTCAGAAGAAATTTAAAGCCTAGAATAACACCGATAACAATATCCTGTAATTCTTCACTCATTCCCAGCAAAATATAGCGGTTTCTCGAAATAATTTTTTTTTGGTCCCTTCAATTTTGCCCTAAGGAGGCTAAAATGTACTGTACTAGACAAATCTACCTTCAAAACATCTACTGTACTACATTCAGCCTTTAAAAACCAAAAGATCATTCCTTGCCGACAGCCGGACCGAACTAAAATCCTCACTTTGCTTTACTCTATCAAAGCCCCCCTCCCCACGTCATCATTTGGCTACACAACGCTGTACTGTACTGACATGGATGGTACTGTGGCGCCGATTCGATCTTGCCGCGGGGCGCGGACCCGAGAGCCCATCCCCTCATGCTCATCGCACGACTCGCCACCCGAAGAACTCTCGGTGGCTTCACCATAGTCGTCACCATCATCCACCACTTCCTCGTCCATATCATCACCACCATCCACTCGCTTCCAATGATCGTGTCGCGACAACAGTTGACCCAGACGCCCAAAAAGCGAGCTCATCTCGCCCGACTCTTCCGACGTCAGCAACCGCGGTTTCTTCTGGCTCTTATTCTTCTTCTTCGTGGTGGCATCAAGACCCTCGTCGTCGACGACGTCGTCGTCGTCTTCGTCACCATCAGCATCATGACGAGTGGGACAGACCATAATGTCCAACGAGGCGCCGGGCAACTTGCGCTTCACGCCCAGACGCTCGTTGAACGTCGTGACAGACTGTAAGCGGTTGAGGTAGCGCTTGGCCGTCTGGCGGATCTCGAACCGCTCCTCCAGCTCCCTTAGCGTGGCCCCTGTCCGCAACGCGTCCTCGCTCGCTTCACCCACTGTCACCTCTTCCGGTCGCTTCTTCTTGGCCACAACGACGCACTTGGCCAGACGCAACGCGTTGGCGTAAATGAGCGAGATCGTGATGCACCGCGCCCGTCGGAGAGACCGACTTCGAGACCGATGCGCCTCAACCTGCCGCGCCTTCGCCTTCTCCGTCAACTGCATGATGATGGCGGCCGTGTCTTGCGGCGCAGCCGCCGCCGACATGAGCGACGACGGTGGAGGCGGGTGAGGCGGCAGGGTAAACTCCACGAGTCCGCGTGGACAGTGTGCCACCGACAGCTGCGACGAGGGAGAGTCGGGCAGATGACAATCCAAATCCAGGTCGCAGGTTTGATCGCCAACGACCGCTGCTGCCGCCGCCGTTGCCGCCACGACGACTTTCTTGGCGGCCAGGTCGAGGATGAAGCGGCGGGTGGCGTCGTGGTCCGTGGCGGGCGGCGACAGCGGCGGGCTCAAAGGCGACAGGCAATGACGCGGCGGCGTGTCGCCCGTGGCCGGCGCGGCAAAGCAGGGATCCAGCGTGCCGGGCCGGGCCTGCTGCAGCTTGTCGCCCAGGGACGCCACGGGAGGCGACGGAGGCGGAGACGCCGCCACCGGGCTGCTGGGCACTTTGCGTTGCAAATGCTGCTTGACGGGCTCGCGGGAGCCGATGTCGGGTTTGCGACGAACGCTACAAGCCTCCGACAATGCCGGGGCCATCGTGAGTCATGGGCATAGCCAACAACCCGTCGCCACCCACGCTCACTGTCGCGACTTTCACGGGGGGTTTTCACACGGTACACACCAACAGCGGCTTTCCACACATGCACTGAAGATGACACACTAACACACTGATCTCTGCCGATTCTGCTCCAACACCAGTTCCTTGCACCTTCAAATAAGCAGGCGAACATTCATAACACTCGCCTTCATCCAAGTTAGAAATCCACGCACCGCCTTCCGCGCGAAACGGGAAAGCGCGCGCTTCCCGTTCTTACGTCACTTACTCACCGGTCAGCACTTTCTGTCAACTTTCTGAAAACAAACATGTTTAGCTGTGCAATGATTAGCATAGGTCAGAAACCCAACTGCAATGCCGCATCACATACCACGTATGATGCCCAAGTTCCGACACACATTTTGATGTGACATCTACGGCGGCTTCGTCCATGAAAAACAATATACTGTATACACTATACAAAAGAGACGGACTAGTACCGTACATACTGTGTACGAAGTAAGGCCGTAAATACTCTTCGACAACAGCTTTTTCTCACCCCCGCGGCAAAACAAACCAACTCACATTCTCTCATAAACGCGACGCAGCTTAGAAGTGTCTGTCTTGTGCATAGCTTCCGTGAAGTTTTCCCGAATGAAAATGATTCATAGGAAGATACATTACACATTTGATGATTTCCCAATTGTTGTTCCGCTTCTACCCAGTTGAAATGGAGAAAAAAGGAACATTAAATGTTCTTCGCATCATGGGGGGAAAGTAGGGCGTACCGGCCTCAATCGGACGTTTCATAAATTTGTGAACAGTCGAACGGCCATCAAATAATCAATATACAGGAATGTACTTCGAAAATATCAACGGTTTATACAGTGTAATGTTTTGATAAGAAATTAAATTTCGTGATATCTGAAGATTTTTATTTCCCTGACTGCCAATGTTGCCAGCCGGCACAGCAGTTCGGTCAATCCTTGAGCATACAAGCTACAGTCAACAATAATACCTGCTATGAAAGACAGTCTTCAGTAACCGAACGAAGAGTTAATAGGCACATCTGAATTGAGACTCATCAAGTTGCGTACTTCGTAAATTTGATGGCAGCAAAAAGCGAATGAAAACATCCCCAACCATGACATAGAACCCCGCTGATAAAAATCTGGAAGGACTGCTTCGAATTTCCGTCAGTATTTTTCGAATAAACCCCTGCAACCCAATTGGATGAATTTTGGGCCATAAATCACTGCATTTACTCGTGCAGCACGCATCCCGAAGTTCAGACAGCAATTTTTCCGAGGTGACTTTCGGCAATTGACATTTCCATCAAGGCTGGTGTCTTTCACCTGCATTCATGTCAGACGCTTACACAATTTATCCGAATCCAGTTATGGCGCAAAACAATGGGAGAGCACGTAAACCTAAAGAGAATGCAGCAATGAAAAATACAGAAGAATTCCGGGAGGTTACCGTTTAATCCGCACAGCACTCCAGGAAAATTAAATTTCATCTGTGGTGCAAAATCTTCGTCAGATATGATTCCCATTCGCCAGATGCAATTCGTAAGCCCTTTCCTATCTCCGTACGTTCCATTCAACATCACAGCGTACTTCCGTATACTTTTCAGTATGTCGTCTATGTACTCATGTGAAATGCGGCGCATACGATTCTTTCCTGACGAATAACCCAGGCCAATAATAATTGAACTTGAGCGCCCATTAAAAATACTTCACTAAAAACATCGCCGATTCTCAACGGATGAACAGGGTACTTCCTCAAAACTCAACTTTATCCCCCTTCTTCGAATTTACATGAAAATTTCGATGATGCCTCTTCCGACAAGGTACCGTACTTCCAAAAAACCGTCATAAATCTAGAGGTTTCGGCGAACGTAGAAGAATTTCGTACCGATGAATAAAAATCGAAATCAAATCTAGAATACGAATACACAGGTATCCGTGCAACAGCGGCGGTTTTCGGTGGGGGAACCGTGTATACTCGCGCTCATGTTTCCCAGCTCCCCTCTCGCACTCCCTCGTGGGTTACGACGCTAGCCCGCGTTTGCTGAGAGGGAGAAGGATGGAGCGCGGGAAGCCGAAGTTCCAACTTGGAACTAACCAATCCCGTGGTGCGTCACGTGGGGTCGATGTAACGCGACGCCATTTTGTTCCTCGCCCTGAGCAGCGCAACCACTTCCTGCTACTGGCGGCAGGAAACTCTGTTTGCTGCAAGCATGAATGTGGCTCAGTTCCTTGGTATGCCAAAGAAGGCACGTCCCTCGAATTGGACAGGATAATTTATCTAGCATTTTTTTCACCATAAGCGGCCATGTATTTTTACGACTACGGAATTCAATTGGTAAGTATCGATGCGAATAGTTCTGAGCATTCATCATACACGTAGAACGAAACAGTTCCTTCTTTTCATCGACATACGCGCATTTTTAATTAATTGTCAAGTAACCTAATTATGATGTGAACATGGGGTTGTGAGCTAAGGGTCATGCACGAGATACAGCACCTCAATGAAATTATGATACAGGGACTTCGAGGAACACACGCGTGAAAGTTATATTGTAATACAGACTTCGTACTGTACTGAGCTGGTAGACACCGTGATGCCCATTCGTGTGAGTTGGCATCTGGCGCGCACGAAGACTCGATATGACGAGATTCGGTAAGGGAGTGCGCGCGCCCCAGTCCTCCCATCGCCCCGGCTAGCTGTGGGAGGGTAGGTTGGCGCGAAGCCGTCCCTCTACAGGGACCCCGCGAGAGCGCACTTCGCATCGTTCCGCACACAGATGCCAGCACCGTCAACACACACGCACACTATTCTGAACCGCCGCGTTTGCAACCAACCGATGGCATCGCAACTTCGGGAATGAGCAGGTCGGGGAGCGAGCAAACGACCAGGGCTACGAGAGAATCCCCCGCGCGAACTGCCTGTCCTTCTCTCAACGGCTCTCTCGACGTTCGACACATGGCGCCGTCCGTTGGGCTGGCTCATATCGAATCTCGCTTCTCGAGGAGTAACAACGCGATGTTGTGTGCACGCGATTTCAACGGAAGTGTTTCCCCGACTCGGAACGTCATGAACACATTCATCTCTCGGGCGACGTGACGAAGAAGAGTTTTGTGAAATAAATTCTGTAAGCTTGCATCATCAGAATTCCTTTGTTTTGTTTAGACACATTGATTCACAGACACGGTTCACATCATAAGAAATACTGTGACGAATGACAAAAGACAAAACAAAAGCTTCGAAAAGACACCAAGGGTAACTGAAGAATAATGAATCAAGAACTTGGATCAAATAATTTTTTTAATTTCAAAATAATTTGAGAGCCGCAATGCGTTTTACAAATGTAAAACACTTTATCGTCGAACTTCATTTATTTAATATCGAAATATTGTACAGTACTATGTACTTGGGATGCCAAGTCCTATAAATAATGTATGTGCGAAAAATCAATGTACCGGTATTCCGTAACTTTCAAATTCTTGTAATGACTTAAGAATTCAAGCTATGGACTGTCTTAAATCAACGATGTGTTCTGTTTCACTGTACAATAAAATACACTTTCGCGAGATAAGCGGGCGTTGTTTCGAGAAGTTTTGATTTTTACTTGCCTTGGTGCAGCCAGTTACAGGAAATACGCTATTTCCTGTAGACTGAAGGGCTCATGGCAAAATAGCTAACAATCACTGGAGGAAGTCTGGAGCGGCGTTCCAAACGTCTACCCACTGGTCATCGGGCAAATTTGCAATTACAGAATACAGTAATTTATTTACTGACCGACTCACATTTTTTTGCAGAACATTTTACCCTTAATCTGAGCAGGAGGCTGTGATATATTTCTAGTCACACAAGATGGTAAAAAAAAAACTTCCAAGATTCACATACAAGTGTTTGTTACTCAAATAAGAAAAAGATGGACATCTTCAGCAGTGACTTCTTCAGGCATTGTTACAGGAATGTGATTTAATTCTTTACCCTGCAAAAAACGTGATAGAAATCGCATTAGCATGTCGACTTCAAGTGGTGTCAGTTTAATCTTGAGGCTCATCTGAATCAATTTACATTGCATCAATCTAGCGATCCAAGATTTCCACCAAGCACTGTTTTTGACACCCCTGCAAATATATTTCCTGTCAGCCCTTCAGTGATATATCATTTTATGAGTGTGAAAAAAGGTTTTCATACAGATGAGCAAGGAATTTATTTATTTTTGAATAAAATGAGAATTTTCTATTGTGCGTGCATTAATTAGCTGATTTCCTCATTCGAAAAGGAGCAGAAGTGAGTGGAACATATTTTTCTTCTTATATTATACGAGTCTCGATTATCATCCTCCAAATAGAAACCAAATTTTTCATCACAAGCACTGCAGTGATCACATTCTGCCCTTAATTTGCAAGTATGCATTGAATCCATTGCTTGTCTGTGGGGAAAAAACAAATGAAAAATGTCAAAAGTCAGGATACCTTGGAGGGATACAAAACAGACCGGCGAACAAATTCCGCACTCCAGGAATTGCCGAAAACGGGTCCAGACTTCAGAGCAAACCATCACGTCTCTTGACTCCGAATCTAATCGTTAAGGGGTTTTGTCAGAAGATCAATTAGTTTCTCAAATAACAAATAAACAGAGTATTGCACATTAAAGGATGCTCCATTTGTATAGCACCACTTACCAAAAATTTGACTTTAAAAATATTGGGATATTGTATCAATAACAATTGAGCAATGAAATTCACAGCCAAACGCACACCATAGTTGTTGCACAACGAAGTTAAGATCGACACTTGCGAAAAGCCATCTCGAAGCAAAAAACTATACACATTTTCTGGACACCATGAGATCTACACAACGGATCAAAATGCAAATCATCTGCAAAGCTTCAGACACTACTGATGGACAAAGGTAATCCAATGACGGAATCCTTCAAACACGTCCATGCGTTTGAACCCGCGAGAGAAACTCCGAGATTCGAACAATGGGAATCTGTGGCTGCAGATTTCTGCTCGATGGCTCCACGAGTGACATAATCTGTAATTAAATGGAGGTATTTAAATTTGCACGACAGCAAGTGTGCTTCTTCACTTACATCCATACGTTGTTCCCGCAACGCGAGTCATGCAATCGTTTTTTGTTTTGTCCAAGCAAGCGGATGAAACAAATCCTTCAATTTGCTGGAAAAAATGATAATTACAATCTGTGCAGCTGAAGAAGAATTTTTCGAAAGAAGATCATAGAATACTCACACTTTCTCACGCAACTACAAGAAGCGTAAGGACACCCGAATTCAGAAGAGTGACGGATTAGACGATGGATAAGCTATTTCTTTCTGTACTGCGCACTTCGATTTATTTCCAATCACGACACAAAAAACCCCTGACTTTCCTTGAATGCTAATAAGGAAACGCATGGAACATCTCATGAAATCTCCGGAGAAAAATTCGTCAGAAGAGAAAATTTCTTCACTTCTTTCGGCTGGGGTACAGCATTTGACCCACTGCATCCGTACAGGGCGCCGCCATGTTTTACCGCTGCCTCCATCTATCTGTAAGCACGAAAGCACTTACTTCAATACCCTAGCTCCCCTTACAATACTGTGCAGTACCGTAATTCCTTCCTATGACTTCACTTGTTTCAATCTTGCGAACATTTACTGATCTATAGCATATAACAAGAAACCTAACCCAAATAAGTAACCCTGACTGTAACACTCGACTGCAGTAAATTCTAGACCAATGCTGCACCCACAGAAATTAAGGAAACCAAGAGAAAATATGAATTGTTTCAAAGATAAAGGCTTTGGTGGATGGTGATTGACAGGACAGCAAGAGACTGCTCCTTGGAATTAAATGTGCAGAGAAACAAAAAGTTCCCACATTTGTTGTATTTGTTGATTTTGGCTTAATAACTGAACATATAGGGATAGGCGGTAAAATACTCAAAAACAATTTGTAGTTTTTATTATACAACCAAAATACGAGGATCCTTCATTCAAGCTCGGGCAAACAGTACAACAATCATTCCCATGAACCCGCATGACAAGTTAAAATAACGGACATGAGGAATTTACTCGCACTGCAGTTTCCAACAACGTTCACAGCATTCAAAACTTTCCTCTTTGAATCAAAAAACGAGTCGTGTCAAATATTTAGAGTAAATATCCACAAGCATAACACCGGTTTTATACCTTTTGCAATTTACTTAAGGCAAAATATCAAATGGTTGCTTCATATTGATGGTCCCATCATGCTCTAAAATGAATCTAGTAGACCCGAAAGCTTCAGTTTTCTTAGTTTCAGCCACTTGTGAATCCCCTCTTCGTAGTTTGAAATCCACTGAATATTTCCTTCAATTGCGTCCAGCGTTTGATCCGTTGCTCGTTTCGCAGATCCCAAGTCATTGTGACACGTTTTCTGGAACTCTTGAAACTGTTAAAGTTGGAAGCAATTAGGAAATATTTTTATCACAATTATAAATAATACACAGTGAACTGACCATGATATATTGACTTTCTAGATTGAAGTACTTCTGGAAGTCTTTTATCAGACCCATCGAGAAAGGACCGGATCCATACCTGAAAAAAGAAATATTATGTTCATTGATACAGTATTTTTTTCAATTGGGGCTTCATTGGTTGGTGCAAATTTATTTGACTTACACGGCTTTTACAGACCTCACAGATTATTATCTTGTGCTACTGCTGCAACAAAGGTTTAATCATTTTTCAAGTTATTTAATTTAAATAATTGTCCCTGAACTCCTCATTTGTATGACCAAAAGAGCAGTGTTAATTGACTGGCATTAAAATAATTGTATATTTGGAAATGTCCTCCGATAATCAGCTGCATGACTGAGGCACTGCAGTATATAGTTGACCTTGTCAAGGTTGAACCTCCTCAAGTCAAAAACGTCCCTAATTTGGATTTCCAGTTAAGCCTTTGCTGATTTCTTAAAAATCCAAATCAATTTATCTATCCTAAGCAATTTATTTCTCCTCAAGTCGAAACGTTTTAGGTAAAACATTGTTTCATTATATATACAATTTTGAGGTGTTCCTGTTATTGAACTGAGGCTGAATTTTGGAACACCTCTTTCAAAATATAATACAAAGACAATACAAATAATTTTCTTTTACGTTCTCCACAAGGGCAACTTACTGCGTGTAGGACATCTATAGATAATGAGCAGTTCTCAATATTTGTCCAAGAACAAATTTGCATTGATTGACTCACGGTACCCAAATCAAGACAAATTTATATTTTTCAAAGTAAACACACCAAGACTCTCAAATGCTTGCGATTCGTAAAAATCATGAAATAAAATTCAGGATACATTATTACATTGCCGTAAATTTGTTAGAAACATAGTTGATCATCAGTAATGACTCTAAAGCGAATTTAATATTGAGCAATGGTATAATAAAGTTCTTATCAATAATTATACTTGATGTGACAGATGATCCAATAGAAATTAGGGACCGAAGTATTCGGTATTCTCCAGTTTTGTTCTTGCTTATGCTGGGAATTTAAATATAAATGTGGGCAGAAGGTTTTGGTGATCAATTAAAGGTGGACTCTACAAAGGACCTCAAGGGACTAGAAACAAATTTGTTGTAGCGAACTTCGATAACACGGGAAAGAGAACCTTATGGAACCACACGCCGAAAAAATCGTTCTACAGAAAAAATCGTTGCAGAGAGAGTTCGTATCATGTATAACCTAAATTTTTTTTTAACCCTCTAAGCAACAAGTGCTGAAAGACGACGGAAAATATGCAGGTGCTACGCCTTCTCAGAAAATATCCGACCAAGTTACACGCGGTCATACGCGAGCATAACTTTTCCAATTTATTGGTTGACGAGAAAAAATGCGTCTATATTCGCAGTGAAGCATGATACAGTCATTCTATGGCTGTATCATTGTCGGAACATTATCACAAGCTATTGTTCTCTCACTTACTGTTCTTTGATCTTCTTGAAGTTGTTGCGCAGGAAATGGAAGGCCATGTCGGCTCCCAACTCATTCCGAGCCACGGCTGAGAAGGCCGTTCCAGCATCTTGCTTCCTGATGCCCGTCTCATGCTTGAGCGAGTGATCCAGTAGCCTTTTTTTGTTTCAGTTGTTGTTGAGATCATTCAGCGACGAAGCGGAAAATTACACATGACGTTCCGGGATTTGCACATGTATAAAAATCTGCTGAAAATACCTTCGAAGAAGCCAGAGGTTCCTGGTGCATCCCAGTGCTCTCAGGATCATGCTTTGCTCGGAAGCTACGTTGCTGCGCAAAAAGTGCTGGAAGGCGAAATCCCACTCCTTTTCGCCACCCATCTCGATGCCGGTGCAATACACGATCGTCTTCACGTTCGGACTTATCCTGGAAGCAGTAACGAGATATTTAATCCCGATTTTATCCCATTTTTCTATTTAGAAAAAACCGCGACTGAAATCAAAAAGAAAAGCTCTATACAAGAGAGTCATGATCTCCGCCGAGACTTTAGCACGCAAAAAAAAATGCATCACGTCGAGTTTTTCATGAATTTTTACAAATGTGATCCGTTTTCCACATTTCTTTGACATATTCTTTAAAAATACGAACATATTCCTCAGAATTCTTGATCCAAGAAGAAAATTCAATGGCAATTTTTGCGCTTGCACGAACTTCATGATTGTTGATGAAAATGGCGGAATTACCTTGGAAGACCTGGAGGCAACCTTTCGAATTAATACCACATTTATTTCAAGAATTCTGAGGGGAAAGCTGGGCTACAAAAACAAAATCTGCAGGAAGGGCGCCTCATCTTTTGAGTGGAGAGCAAATATCTGCCAGGGTGAAATTTGCAAAACATTCAAAAAAATTTGTCAAACAAGGCTTATTTTTTTCTTGTGCCAAAGAATATGTTTTCTCTAAAGAATAATTTTTTTCCAGCTCAATCATATGCCCTTTTCATTTCTATTCTGAGAACTTTTGTCAGAACCCTCGTACGAAATCTTCAACATTTCCTGTGGAGTGCATACAATTCAAAAATAAATATAATGATTTTTCGAATGAAGCCAAGAAACAGAGTTGACAGAAACCTCGCAGGAATTTCGAAACGAACAATTTTGAAATCACGTAAGGTACGCGAATAAAAGGTCATTATTATTAGTGCTGGAAAAATGAGGTTTACGGGTTTTAAAAAAAATGCTAACCAAGAATGTGATGGACAGGAAATGATCTAGACATTACCCCTTTGAAATGATCCCCCATTTCAAAAGTGCTCAACTTCAGCTTGAAATACAGCCCGGAAACAAATTTCAGATCAAATTGCTGCTCTCTGACGAAAGTGAGATACATTACAGCATTTGATCACTCGCCTCGGAATGTCGGGATTGTTCACGTTGTAATCGAGCATCCATCGCTGGAAAAGCTGGGTTGCATTTTGTAAGCACGACGGAATTTCTAGTTTGCAAGCCCATCTGAGGATGTCGATGGAAAGGTATGTGTCCGTGATGTTCTCGTAATCCGTCTCCACTTCTTCTACTGTTTCGAACCTGGTCTTCTTCACAATCGGGGTCAGTAAGCTGATCATGTACTCCTGAAATTACAATAACACGTTTGAGTCACAAGCTTTACTTAATGAAATTATTTAAATTTTATTAGCCAGTGTAAGCGACCAAGATCTACTCAAATTGAGAAGAATATTTTGCGTAGAAAAAAATGAAATCGCTGGCCTTCATCGTCGGCAGTTCTTTCATCAAAGCTGGATAATTTCAAGAATAAAGTGATCACATCGTCGAAAAATTCGGGATTACTGTAATTTGAGTGTTTGACAGTACGTTTGATATTGTTTTTCGATCAAGTTATGTGAATTATGTCTGTGTTAAGTCATGTTAGTTACGCTGGCTTGAGTCACGTACTAGTAGGGTATTTTTGTCTTAGATTTGCCATGCTGAATAATTTATGAAATACCAGTAAATAAGCGCCATCCGAAAAGAGACCTAAAAAATAATTCGTTGCACAGAAAATATCGTTGCATAGATCATAGAGTCCACTCGTATTAAGTACAGCTTGTTAGGCTCTGATTGTATTTTCATTCTTATTGGAGTGACATCTATAATAGTTGAGTGCAGTAAAGGACTGTACGCATGAATTTCTTTGCAAGGACAGCCCGTCGAAGTGAGGTTCGATTTCTCTCTTACGAAAATGTATATTTTCTAAATTGTTTCTTCCTCTCTGGAATGACTGCTGAAAAAAAATTTGATGGGTGAAAACGGTCATTTTCATCTACTCGAATTGGCTTGACTTCAAGTTCTTTTTAAATCGGATACTGTGCTAAAGCATATAGACGCAGAGTATAGACTTTCCAATGCTGCTGATTTACCCCCGGCATTCAGAGAAATAAATTTCAAAATCAAACCTTAAATTGCCCGTACAAGGACGTGTGGACGAGCATATCACGCAAATACGCCAAATTTCTCAAAGCGGCAGCCCAAGGCACATATTCGGTTTCCTTGACGAGATAACTCGTCAAATTCAGCGGGATTTCGTAAGGGATAATCCCGGCTCTGGCGAGATTGAAAGCATCGTCGAGGATCTGCGCTCGATTCGCCGCATCTGGAAATTTCGCCAAGAAAAACGAAATCAATGCATTTCACCCGGCGATTTTTATTTCATCATGTACTATAGGTATGTGGTTAGATGAAAGCTCGGCGGTCGCATTTCTTTCTGCGGTCGAAATTTTCCGAGGCCAAAAATTACTTAAGTCGTGCATTACAGTATCTATTTCAGTGAGCGAGCAGATTTTAAAAATTGAAATAACGCGTTATGAGGACGAAAAAGGGTTGAACCTCGATAACTTCCATAACTCGAATTTTCTGAGGTATTTTTGGTCATCATTTTATTGACACAGGAAAGAGAAAACCCATAAAATATAGCCTGATGCTGTTTTAAAAGGAAGTGGAAGATTAATTAGACAAATAAAACCTTGCTTTCAACTTCAGCATCCATCCTGTCAACTCATTCATAAATCAATTTAAGGCATATAAAATCGCCAATTAAAATTTCCTGGATTATTTTTTTCTCAACAAAAATTGTCGGTTCCATTGCTAGAAATCTCCCTGACTCTATTTGTTTGCTGGTCCATTGAAGTTCGACTCACGAGGTTCGACAGTTTCATTTATTTATTTATCTTATTTCCCCTGAGCGACTTTCTAAATTGCCTTGTATTACAGTAATTACATGCTTAATTCAGAGTGGGGAAAACGGATGCAAATGTTCCTACTACTGCATCTTTTGAATGGTTCATGAATTTGGGTTGAAGCATTCTTCAAATTTAACGCAATTATATCAATTTTAAAATTACATTCAATTATGAAATTGTAATTGATTTGACATTCCCAGAACGTCTATTAAGAATTAAAAGAAAAAATTCTTGGTGAAAGTTCATGCTACTGTATATTGTTTGTATGAGTTGAGGGTCTGAAAGAATAGGCTGTCTTCGTTATGCACGACTTTGCATGGTTCACGAGCTGTCAACCCGACAAAAAAAAAGTTTCCCACTGGTTTCAAACATATCTCAGGGTCCTCAAATCAATTTTTATAAAATTTTCTCCACGACGTTAAGAAAGAGGACGATTATTAGAGCTTTCATTACTGCTCTGACCTCGGCGACCGTCGAGTGGGGAAAAGTTAAAAAATAAATACAGTTATTAGAGAAAGTCAAGTACCGATCATGGCGTGATCGTGAACTAATTGTTCGTTGATTCTGCGCCAATTTTCCGCGTCGTAGTTGACTCTGTAGTACCCGGTTTGGCGGACGTTGAAGAGGACCCAGTCGCCGCGGGGAACTTCGTCAAATGCGAGGGCAACAGATTTTCTGGACTCGTTGACGCTCATCCAGAATTTGGGCATCGTGTTCGCCAAACTGAAATTGGCACGGGTTCGCTGGGTGTAGCTAATGGGCACGTGCCACAAATAGCCGAACTTGCCCGTGGAGGCAGACTTGTTGGCCTGCGCCGGGTTCAGCAAAAATCTCTCCTATATTCGGAAAGGCGAAAACATGACGGGAACAAAAATCAGCGTTTTATCGACTCTCAATTTTTTTTTATCAATGCTTGAAACCACTTACTTTCTCCAAGATCGTTTATTAGATTTGAAAAGAATTTCCTCTCCTTCTTTTCGAAGCTACGTTGCATTCATCGCATTAACGATTTGAAACTGCTGCGTGATTCAAATCAATTTTTATGCTCAACGAATTTTCCAAAGAATAACGGTGTCTGAAAGCCGCAGCCAGAAAATTGTGGATATATTATAAATTTAAATTTCTAATCCCTGGTGTAAGAACAATCAAGAATACGGTACCACAAGTTTGGGAGAAAGCGTTGGAAATGACTTTTTAAAAATCCGAAAAGGCAGGAAAATAGAAATGAAGACGCCGAAGACCCGCTTTTAAGTTTTAGTCGTTTAACTGTACTGTGTACTGACAAATAACCAAGGATTGTAATAGAAACATATTTATCTAAAATTAAAACGGTTTTCTATCCAGAATGCGTTTCCATACCATCACAGAGTGTTACAAGAAATTCAATTTCAGATTTCCTTCGGTTTATCGGCCCCGGGGAAAAAAAGTGAAAAAGCAAGCCAGAACAAATTAAAGAAAGAGGGAGAAATTCCAGTTTCTCCGCCTGCGCGATAATCAACGTGTTTTGCCTTTTTTCTCTTATATTTATACTGACAAACCAAGGATTGTAATAGAACCAAATTTTATTTAAAAATTTAATTCGGCATCGGTCTAGAATTCGTGTCCATACCGTCACCGAGCATTACGCGAAATTTAATTTTATATTTCCTTCAGTTTTTCGGCTCCAAGAAGGAAAAAAAAAATCGAAAAAATAATCAAGAAAAAAATGAAAGAAAGAGAGAGAAATTCGAGATACTCCACCTGCGCGATGGTCAATGAGTTTTTATGTTTTTTTTATTTTAAATGTACTGACAAATGACAAGGGATTGTACAGTAATAGAAACATTTACAATATACCTATTTACTCAAGTACCATGCGCCCTCAAGTAAGGCACCCACAGGGCTTTTTCAGTTGGAAATTTTGGCTAAAATCGTATCCCCAAGTAAGAAACGCACCCCAATTTTTAGTGAATCTAAAGCCACAAAATTTTGAAAATAAAAACAAAAAATTTGACATTAGGCATGAATTGAACCAAAATCTGATCAATTTTCAACTTTTTCAGTACAAAAAAGGTTTTATTGGTACATTTGTTCAAAATTTCTCCATTAAAATTAAGTATAATGCACACATAACTTCCTCAAACTTCTTGAAAAATTTGTACCTACTTATGACACACACTCCTTTCTTTCTTTCTTCTGAAATTTGAGAAAAGAAGATGTGCTTGGTACTTGAGTAAATACAGTATATTTAAAAATTGCATTTGGTATTGGTCTAGAATTCGTGTCCCAGCGTTTCGCGAAATTCAATTTTCGATTTCCTTCAGCTTATCCGCTCCAATATCAGGAGAAAAAAAAATCGAAAAAATAATCAAGAAAAAAAGAAAGAAAGAAAGAAAGATATATTCGAGATTTTGCACCTGAGTGATGTTCAGCGAGTTGTTGTCATAGTTGCGAGTGACTGTGACCACGGGGAATCCCATTTGCAGGGTCCACGTATCCATGATGTCCTTAACCGACAGACTCCTTGGCAGGGAGCCAGCATCATGGGCAGCCTTGCTCATGTAGCCCCACAAGTCGTCCTGCTCCGCGTTCTTGAAAGCCATTTCCCGCAGATAGTTGGTCAATCCTCGTCTGAACGACTTGTTCCCCAGGAAATGGTCCATCATTCGGATAATCGCCGACCCTTTTTATTTTTTCGAACAGTAGACGCGCGCGCGGCGGATTTGAACCCATCAAATGACTTCTCCGCAGCATATAGCCCCCATTTGCATCTGCTTCTCTTATTCATTCATTCATTCATCTTTTTTTCCGTTTCACAATTTTACAGTTGAAAGCCTTTTCTCACACTTTCCCCTACGTGCATATATATATATATATATATATATATTTTTTTTTTTTAATCAGACGCGAGTTCGATTTCTTCGTCTGCTGGGCATATATTTTTTTCCGTCGCGCCTGATGTTTAAACTCGCGTCTATTTTAAACTCGCCGTATATAAACCTCTTGAGATCAAGATACGTGAGAAAGCATTTTTAAAAAGCGTGCCAGCAAGGAACTGAGTCCTTGATGCTTATTATTGACGCAGAAAATAAATTGAATCGCACAATCCTCTCGGGACTTGAAACAACTGAACGAAAACAAATCTCCAGGTATACTGCATGAGTTATTTGTGCGTGAATCTCATTACAGGTGGACTCTCTCCACAAAGAAACTCAAGGGGCCAGAAGTAAAAAAAATAATTGTAAAAAAAAACTCATCGTCATTGTAAAGAGAAATTCGTTGCAGAAAAATTCGTTATACTGAGAAAATCGTTGTACACAAGATTTTCTTTCTGGCGATTGATGATGTTTTAAGTTTAGGATCCGTAAATCAACGCTTATGATTCAGGATTTACAAAATTTTCTTTGATCCAGTAACGGAATGTCAGTTTTTAAAATGATCAACGATGAGTTATTCGCGCGTGAATCTCGTTACAGGTGGAGAATCTCCTCAAAGAATCTCAAGGGGACATAAAAAAATCGTTGTAAAGAGAATTTCGTTGCAAAGAGCCTCCATGAAACCCTGTAGGACCAAAACAAATTCGTTATACTGAGAGTCCACCTGTGTAACGAATTTTTGGTTACAGCGGATTTATTTTTCAGATCCCCGCTCAATAGCAAAAATGTCACTCAAATCGCTTTAAAATGAATGCATCGTTATAACGATGCTTTTTTCCCGGTCCCAGCAGCTTTGTTGTAATGATATTTCACTATAGTTTTCTACTATTTCAGTCGTCACACCGGGTTAATTAGACTTTTTTCCGTATAGCATCAGGTCACTTGAAATTAAATCATGCTTTATAATCTAAACTAGTTAAGGCTATATCAATAAATGAACGAGATGATAATCAGCGTCCGTTTTAATGATGAACCTATCAATCCCAACTGCAGATGACGAAGTCGCTACAAGTCATCTTGTTTCGGTCGAAGAATAAACCCTGATTCCATCTTCCTGAATTGCATTTTTATTTTATTAAAAACTGTGCTTCGTGTCACATCAAAAGGGAAATTAAATATCGCGATTTAATTTATTCCATAAAATCTCGGATCAACAAATTTAATCGCGCACTTTTCAGATACTGTATTATGTCCGTAATAGCGGTGCATAAATTTCGCCATTCCACGCTAAAGCGCCTTTGATTGTACGAGATGAAGTAATTTATTAGAGATATAAATTTTCAACCAAAAGAAGATTTATGCTTGCAGAAAAACGAAAATTTTCGCTTGAAGTACACTCGAACGATCAATTTGCTTTTACAGTTATTGCGTCGGCAGCGCCATTATGAATATTTTTATTAAATTGACTCCCATGGAAAACTAGTGTTTTTTGAAATTGCTGAAGTGATTCCAATGCAGCTTGAACTCTACCATCGGCTATTAAAAAAGCAAATCAGTACCATGTCAATAAATGCTTTTGTAGCACTTCACAGTAATAATCCAAAACAAGCAGGAACTATTGACGCTTAAAATCGATCCACATTTTGATTTACCCAATAAAAAGTATTCGACAAGGAGAAATTCATTCGTGATTTCTCCACAGACAAACAAAAATTGCCCACCGGTAAATTTTGAAAAAGAAACTCAGAAAACATTACTCAGAAATCCACTAAGTAATTTCGTGAATACCTCATCTCGTCCATGCTGTTCAGCAAACATTTGAATCAGTTCATTCAACTGGATTTTCTTCACACGAAAAGTCACTCAGTAAAAATAGTACTGTAATTCAAAACACTATGTAAAGCACAGTACAGTACCTTTGTAATAAGTAATCGAATCAAAGATCTCCTCGATGTCGTCGGGGTGAGTGACAGCGATTGAAATCGGATGCGACGTCGTGTAAGAGTCGGACATGAAGGAGCCCTGCAATGACGTGCAGACGAAGCTGTCGAATATCTTCCAACTGGGTCTCACCTAAAAATCACATGAACAATATGGCAATGGGTCAAATGAGCGCCAAGCCCAAATGAGCGCCACACAAGCGAGCGCCAGGGACATTTCACCGCCAGCGAACTAAGCATCATCTCAACGATCAGAAAGTTACACTTGATGGAAAAATAGTTTTTTTTCAATGCTTTCTATCACAAATCAATCATTCTAAAGTAATAAATTATATACAGGTACTTCAAAGCTTCAAATCTATCGTACATTACTGTAATTGGGTATATTTTAAAAACCTCTTTCTTTTTGGGGCAATAAAATATTTTAAAGTGTAATCAATTTCTTGCTTGCTGCCAATGGCGCAAAAAAATCAATCAGGAAACTTTTTGAGCTCAAATCTTAGTAACTTAGCAGTCTAATTTACAGAGATTGAAAGGAACCCTACTTTTCTTACATGGAAAGAAAATATATTCTGAAAGTTATTTACAGAGCTGCTCATTTAGAAGTTGCTCAGTTGAATGGTCACCAGTCTACAAATAAAAAAAAATCTGCAGAAGACAAGGAAAAGTGCTGATGGAAGACACACTTCTCAATTAATTATCCTTGCATATATATACAGTCAATTACAACAAATATCATTACAACAAATTTATCAGCATAAAAAACTTTTTTCAAGTCCTGGCAGAAATCCTAAAGGGTACATGTTATACAGTAAAAATCTCCTTACAACAAACTTGCCAATTCTAGTATAACAAACTTTTTCGAGGAAAATGTTTTTGATTTCTTGATGAAAAATTCCCAAGGAAGGCAGGCATGGTCTCACATGTTCCATTCAAGATATGACTGTGACTGGTTCTTTGAACAAAAGGTGGAATCAAGGACAAACATTCTTCAAAATTCACCTGAACATCTTCTCTTTCAAAAATTGTTCCTGCAGGTTAGGAAAGATGGCACGGGTGGGGGAGGGGGTGCAGTTAGATGAAAAAATGAACCCAGCAAATCTCATGTTAAAAGGGATTTGTACACTTGAGGAAACCCTAGTGATATGAACATTTTCAACAATTTTGGAACATCCACCCTAATAAACCTTTGCAGGAATTGCCTAGAAAAACTTAGAGTCAAGAACAAATGCTAGGGTTTACCTGATATTCAAATTAAATGTTTTTTTGTTAACATCTGAATTTTTTTTCAAGATCATAGTTTTTTAAAACACTATCGCGTCTATTTTAAACTCGCCGTATATAAACCTCTTGAGATCAAGATACGTGAGAAAGCATTTTTAAAAAGCGTGCCAGCAAGGAACTGAGTCCTTGATGCTTATTATTGACGCAGAAAATAAATTTAATCGCACAATCCTCTCGGGACTTGAAACAACTGAACGAAAACAAATCTCCAGGCATACTGGATGAGTTATTTGTGCGTGAATCTCATTACAGGTGGACTCTCTCCACAAAGAAACTCACAGGTCCAGAAATAAGAAAAAAAACATCATTGTAAAAAAAAACTCATTGTCATTGTAAAGAGAATTTCGTTGCAGAAAAATTCGTTAAGCTGAGAAAATCGTTGTACTCAAGATTTTCTTTCCGGCGATTAATGATGTTTTAAGTGTAGCATGCGTAAATCCACGCTTGATTCAGGATTGACAAAAATGTCTTTGATCCAGCAACGGAATGTCAGTTTTTAAAATGATCAACGATGAGTTATTTGCGTGTGAATCGCATTATACGTGGACTCTCTCCTCAAAGAATCTCAAAAGGACATAAAATTCGTTGTAAAGAGAATTTCGTTGCAAAGAGCCTCCATGAAATGAGGAGTTATTAACCCTGTAGGACCACAAAAAATTCGTTATACTGAGAGTCCACCTGTTTAACGAATTTTTGGTTACAGCGGATTTATTTTTCAGATTCCCACTCAATAGCAAAAATGTCACTCAAATCGCTTTAAAACGAATGCATCGTTATAACGATGCTTTTTTCCCGGTCCCAGAAGCTTTGTTGTAATGATATTTCACTATAGTTTTCTACTATTTCAGTCGTCACACCGGGTTAATTAGACTTTTTTCCTGATAGCATCAGGTCACTTGAAATTAAATCATGTTTTTTAATCTAAACTAGTTAAGGCTATATCAATAATTGAACGAGATGATAATCAGCGTCCGTTTTAATAATGAATCTATCAATCCCAACTGCAGATGACGAAGTCGCTATACAAGTCATCTTGTTTCGGTCGAAGAGTAAACCCTGATTCCATCTTCCTGAATTGCATTTTTATTTTATTAAAAACTGTGCTTCGTGTCACATCAAAAGGGAAATTAAATATCGCGATTTAATTTATTCCATAAAATCTCGGATCAACAAATTTAATCGCGCACTTTTCAGATACTGCATGTATTATATCCGTAATAGCGGTGCATAAATTTCGCCATTCCACGCTAAAGCGCCTTTGATTGTACGAGATGAAGTAATATATTAGGGATATAAATTTTCAAACAAAACACCTACTAGAAGATTTATGTTATCAGAAAAACGAAAATTCTCGCTTGAAGTACACTCGCATCTCTCTGGAATGATGATCAATTTGCTTTTACAGTTGCGTCGGCAGCGCCATAATGAACATTTTTCTTAAATTGACTCCTATATGGAAAACTAGTGTTTTTTTGAAATTGCTGAAGTGATTCCAATGCAGCATGAACTCTACCATCGGCTATTAAATAAGCAAATCAGTATCCTCTCAATAAAGTGCTTTTGTAGAACTTCACAGTAATAATCCAAACCAAGCAGGAAATATTGACGTTTAAAATCGGCCCACATTTTGATTTACCCAATAAAAAGTCCTCGACAAGGAGAAATTCATTCGTGATTTCTCCACAGACAAACAAAAATTGCTTACCGGTATATTTTGAAAAGAAACTCAGAAAACATTACTCAGAAATCCACTAAGTAATTTCGTGAATACCTCATCTCGTCTATGCTGTTCAGAAGACATTTGCATCAGTTAATTCAACTGGATTTTCTTCACACGAAAAGTCACTCAGTGAAAATTGTACTGTAATTCAAAACACTATGTAAAGCACAGTACAGTACCTTTGTAATAAGTAATCGAATCAAAGATCTCCTCGATGTCGTCGGGGTGAGTGACAGCGATTGAAATCGGATGCGACGTCGTGTAAGAGTCGGACATGAAGGAGCCTTGCAACGACGTGCAGACGAAGCTGTCGAATATCTTCCAACTGGGTCTCACCTAAAAGTCACATGTACAATATGGCGATGGGTCAAATGAGCGCCAAGGCCAAATGAGCGCCACTCAAGCGAGCGCCAGTGACATTTCACCGCCATGAGCGAACTAAGCATCGTCTCAACGATCAGAAAGTTACACTTGATTGAAAAATAGTTTTTTTTATCCTTTCTATCACAAATCAATCATTATAAAGTAATAGATTATATACAGGTACTTTGAAGCTTCAAATCAATCGTATGTGAAAGTAATTGGGTATATTTTATAAATGTCTTTCTTTTTTGGGGCAATAAAATGTTTTTAAATCTAATCAATTTCTTGCTTGCTGCCAATTGCGCAAAAAATTCAATCAGGGAACTTTTTGAGCTCAAATCTTAGTAATTTAGCAGTCTAATTTACAGAGATTGAAAGGAAACCTCCTTTTCTTACATGGAAAGAAAATATATTCTAAAAGTTATTTACAGAGCTGCTCAGTTAGAAGTTGCTCAGTTGAATGGTCACCAATCTAAAAATAAATAAAAAATCTGCAGAAGGCATGGAAAAGTGCTGATGGAAGACACACTTCTCAATTAATTAACCTTGCATATATATGTATATATATATATACAGTCAATTACAACAAATATCATTACAACAAATTTTTCAGTATAAAAAACGTTTTTCTTCAAGTCCCGGCAAAAATCCTATAGGGTACATGTTATAAAAATCTTATTACAACAAACTTGCCAATTCCAGTATAACAAACTTTTTTGAGGAAAATGTTTTGATTTCTTGATGAAAAATTCCCAAGGAAGGCAGGCATGGTCTCACATTTTCCATTCAAGATGTGACTGTGACTGGTTCTTTGAACATAAGGTGGAATCAAGGACAAAAATTCTTCAAAATTCAACCTCAACATCTTCTCTTTCAAAAATTGTTCCAGCAGGTTAGGAATGATGGCAGGGGAGGGGGAGGGGGAGGGGGCAGTTAGATGAAAAAATGAACCCAGCGAATCTCATGTTAAAAGGGGTTTGTACACTTGAGGAAACCCTAGTGATATGAACATTTTCAACAATTTTGGAACATCCACCCTAATACATCTTTGCAGGAATTGCCTAGAAAAACTTAGAGTCAAGAACAAATGCTAGGGTTTACCTGATATTCAAATTAAATGTTTTTTTGTTAACATCTGAATTTTTTTTCAAGATCATAGTTTTTTAAAACACTGAAAAACGTCTGAAAAAGCTACAAAAGTAGATGTTGAATATATGCAGGTCCAATTTGAAGAAAATCTTAAATAATTTTCAAGTCAGTCAATATTTTTTAAAATCTTGCAATAGCAAATTATTTGTCATAACAAACTTTTTCCAAAGTCCGCACAAGTTTGTTGTAACAAGATTCTACTGTATCAAATAGATGAAAAAGGAACATGGGATAATTGAATGCAATATTTTTTTTTTCTTACGTGGTGAACTCCGACGTATTCCAAGTAGGACGCAAATCCTTCATTCAACCACAAATCGGTCCACCACTTGGGGGTCACCAGGTTGCCGAACCATTGATGAGCGAGTTCGTGGGCCATCACCACTGCGACCGTTTGTTGAGCCCTTGCTGATGACACCTTGCTGTCATACAGCAACGCGGATTCTCTGTCCCAAAAAATAAAATGAAGAATAATGAGCAATACAATTTCAGCATCAAAAAACGCACTAACAGGAAATGACTCTATTTTCAAAATACAGCCGAGCTCCGATCAACCGGGTGACGAGCAATTGAGCATTCAAATAATTAAACTTGCTCGCATTTTGATTCTTCGAGAGGAAACAAGTTTAATTAATTCGCGATATGAAACCACCGGCGCTGGTTCATTCTTCTTTCTTTGAAACATTTTCTAGTTCTGAAGCACTGAGATTTTCGATAATGTCGATAACGTGATACAAGGTTACTTTTCGAATTGCGAAATTTAAGTTGTACAGTACTACTGGTAAATCATCCGGGAAATCATTGGTAATCGGACAAATAACCTTTTCTGTCAGCGGATTAGTCAGCGGAAGTTGTACTTGAACATCGTCGGTAGTGTTGAATTACAAAGTAATATTTTCAACTTGAATTTGAATAAAAAACCATTAATATTAGGTAATAAAAAATGACCCCAAGAAAACGTGCAAATGTATTCCATTCAGCAGCTTTCGTGGGCCTTACTCCCTTTGAATAGTTTTTGGCCATTCATTATCAATTGTTCTCCCTATAAATGACTTGGAAAATCGGGATTTTTCCCAAATACTGTTTCATCAATGGCATCTTATATGTATGTGAAAGCGTTTTATATTATTCAATAGCACTCTAAGCTTCATGGCGTGTTAATTTTAACAACGTCTTAGAATTTCTTTGAGAGATTGCGGGCATGCTTGCTTCGTTTCAACGTCGTCTAAATGAAAATTAATCGGGAATAAAAGAATCCTTGCAACTATTTCCAGTTCACGGGCTCAGGAATAAAAATATTTGGTAACTCAAGCAGAAGTAAAATCATCGGACCCCTCGGATTCCAAAGGGAATAAAGTTACAAACGTGCGTTTTACGGTCGCACGAATTTTTTTTATAATTTTCTTGAAAATAACAGACAAAATGTATCATAATCTTTATACTGTATTCTTATATTATATTTATATATCTTTATATAGCTTTATATTCAAGTAAAAACGGATAAAAATAGAATATAAATAAGTTGATTTCGAAAGTTTATACCTGTAAGTGATGAGACCCCAGTTTTCCATGGCAGAGGCGCTCATGTCCGGCAATGCCACCATGTCTTGCTTTGGCAATGGATAAGAAACGTTGAAGTATGTCTCAAAAAAGTAGAGGATTGGCAGGCCGATTGCTCTGGCGAATTCCGCCTGGTCCAAAGCATCACGTCTATGTAATATCAAGTCATTATAATATCTAAGAAATCAACACGTCAATTGTCACTAAGTAAAAGCACTGCGAATTGCCAATATTTTTTTTTCTTGCAGCCTGGACTGACATTATTCACAATATCCATGACTAGTTCAAACTTTTTCGAGATTAGAAAAGGCTTCCTTTTCAAATATGCTGCCTAGAACATTGCTACTAAATTATTTGTAATTTTTGGCTGAATTCAGAAAACCAGCATTTTTCTGCAAAATAAGCTTTATTTTAATCACAGTTTAAATGTTTAAAAAAACTCCCTGTATCCTATTATTTTTTGCTTGAGCGAGAATGTAATTTTATCCAAAAAAATGGCCAAATGATGACATTGATTTGTGGCATTTTTTTCAGCACAATTACTGCAAAAAATTGGAAATCGTGGGATTGGAGAAACTTGTGAACCAACCCTCGGATTTCCCACTTGCGACGTTGCACATTAAAATTCAATTAATTTACATGATCACACAATTATTGGCTGGATTGACATTCCTGTGTAATTTATAGGCGTACATAAAGTGATTCGAAATCGAAGCAATATATACACACCTGGCGAAAATACGAAGCATGATCTCGTTTCCCTCCTCTGTCCTCAACTTCGGCTTCGACACGTCATTGAAATCGACAGCAGTGCTCGACGTGACGGGCTGAGCCGACGTCGCCGGCAATTCACCTTTGAAAACGGCGTGTGCCTTCCGACCTTCGATGAAGGGCAAGTCGCTGACGAGGAACGCGACCAGGTAAGTCGACATTGGCACGGATTGCTCGAACTGGTCCCACATCCAACCTGGGTACCCTTCTCTGAACCATGAATAAATAATTTAGGGACTGAAAAATTAAAACCGCGCGAATTTTCGAAACTCGGCCCCGAAAAATGCCCGATATAGTGTTTTTATTAAATTGTCAAATATTAATCCTGGATTCCCTCCTCCAAAAAAATGAAATAATAATTGAATAACCATCAAGAAACGAAATTTTCAAAATGCGTAACCTCGATCTCATAAAAACCATCCTTTTTTCAACGATCCCGCGTTAATTATCTGTACTGTATTATGTCTAATAAATAGAATAATTGCATTGTACAGTAGTCAAGTGCCTGAAAAGAACCAAACATTTCTAAATATTGAAAGTCTGCACAGAAAATAATGACGCAAAATTCGATGAGTGCGTAGAAAATTGAGGGAAAAATCGAGTCACTTTCAGCTGTGATGCCTCATGCATTGTACAGTATACCATTTGGCACAGAGTAAGAAAATAATTAACTGTGCAGTACTGTGCAAAAAAAAAAACGAAACTGTAAGCTGATCATGATCGGCACTGTTTTCCTCGGCCATCAGACGTATTTTCGCAGTGAATTAATAGAAAGGATCAGAATTTTAATGTGTTTTTCCATCCTCAATTTCAGCATGTTCGATTGGCAACGCCTTCCAGCAGAACGTGGGAAAATTCCTGGCAGATATGCACTTCTAATCGCACCGACAAACCTTCCGCGTGAGACATTCTCCGGTCCAGTAACGAAATCGAATAGAAAATAATGCTTGCTCTCATGCTTATGCTATTTTTCACCATGCAAGATTTGCTATGTTTTTTTATCTGGAAAATTAATTTTTGTCATATTTATAGAAACTTTGAAACCTCGAAGGATGCGTAAGACATTCGCAGCTTTCTTAGAACAATAGTAACGAAATCGAATAGAATAAAAATGTTTGCTCTCATGCTTCTACCATTTTCTCTAATCGATAATTCTAATGTTTAATTAACTGAATTAATTTATCTCGCATTCAAGAAACTGTGCAAACTTGAAGGCTCGTCCAGAGAATGGTAAACAATTGTCGAATATACATTTTCAATTACAATAAGTCATCAAAAAATTCGGTCTAAGAAAAGAGGAAGTAATCCTACAAATAATTCGAATCTATTGGCAAATATTTAAATGAAATTTGTTAATGTTAACAAAAATGTGAAGCGAAGAATTAAAATTGACTTTCCAGACTTCTAGACAAACAAAAAACACGTTTATTGGAGCAATAACCTGAGTCCTAAAATAAATCGATCAGCAGTTTATTTCTACTTTGTTCGCGACTGACATCTTGAATATCGCATGTGAAAAGATTTGCGCAACGAAAAAATTTTCGATCCATTCAGTTAATTTTTACGCTGCAAGCCACCGGTCACCATTATTCTATAATTAATTTCATGTTTGTCTTCACCAATGGTGAGAACGATCCGGTCAACGAAGTTTACAAGGGCGTGTATATGTACTCCGATCATATTGTCAATTTTTTTCCAGATAATGGAATATCCTGGATAATGCCTTGCTAACAAGAATTACAGTGAGATCCCAAAATGCAGACATAATTGGTGCATCAAGAGTGTCCCCAAGTTGAGTCTCATTTTCCCTTAGGCTTACATTATATAATTTTTAATTGGTGTTTTCTGGACAAAATACTCACCATAATTCCATGAAAATAAAAATTTTCTCCCAATTTAAACTGATTCAATTAATATATTTCGACACAATATGAACACTTGGAGAATTGAATACTGATACCTCTTTATAAGTACATGGAAATGTTGGCATTCTCTGTAAAAATAAAATTCAAGTGAAAAAGAGAGAAGGAAGTCACTCTATGCTGGAGGAAATTTTCTTGAATAAGCTAAATGGATGGTAAATTGGTTGGTGAGAGAAATGCCCAAGAACTTTTCCTACATCAACTTTAGGGTTGGAAATATCTGTTTCTTGTAATTTGGCCTGAAACTCATTTGCAATTTTATCACAAAATGTCCCCATGTTGAGTCAGTGTCCTCATGTTGGGCCTTTTAAATTAATTTTTTATGCGAAAATAAGTGTCCCTATGCCGAATTGTCCGCATGTTGAGGTGTCTGCATGTGGAGGTCTCACTGTATATTTCTCAACACTCTCTAGAAGAAAAATCAAGACTGACCCAATATATTTCAGCATCACGGAAATGTGCATAAATCGCGGTGCATGAACCCGGATGATTAGTTGCTCAGAAGCGAAATACAGTACAGTACAGTGAAAATCTTCAAAATCGGGGCGTATGATTAGGGATATTATTTATTTATTTTCGCCAGTGAATTTAAATTCCGGCATGTCTAATAATAAATCCAATACTGTACTTCGAGTTGTACATTGAATCAGCAAATCCCATAAATCGCAGAAATAAAAACAACTTACACAGGGACAGTGGTTTTTACCGGCATGTTGGAAACTGCAACCATGCCCTCGCGTCGGGCCAACGAGATCAGGAAGCGGGCTTTGTAGGCGGGTTCGTCAAAGCAGGGAAACGCTCGTCGCGCTTCAGTCGCTTGGAACTGAGTCACTGCCAGCCATCTGCCGAAAAACAGCAACAGCAACAACGAAAAATTATATGCATGCACAGTACGGTAGATATATATCAGCAACGCATGGAAATCAAACGCAAACAGGAAACGAGGAATCGACAAAGCCGTTGAACCGTCTGATGAGAAATTTTTCAGCGAGATTTTCCCGGTGTGAATAATAACCTTATAGGTCACCGGAGAGGAACTGCTGCCCAGCAAAAACAGTGCAGTCGGAACACTCACCTCTGGATTTGCTGTGCTGATAATTTAATTGCTAAAAATCTGTTATCATTTCCCAACGATCAAAGCTTTCTTTCTTTACACAAGCCAAAATAATAATCAACGTAAACAAAAGACGCAAATATCAAAAACCCGTTTTCTTTTTTTTTATTTCTCTTCCATCAGGCTGCGCCAAAGTCTTTCCGGTTACAAAAATTAATCATTTCAGTTTTCATACTTTAATTTTTTTTAATATGCTATGCATTTCAGTTGAAGCTCATGTGAAGCATACTACTTTAAACTTTACATCATATTCACGGTAGTTGAATGCTTTTAGATTTATGACGAATAATCACGGTAATTGTGATGAACGAAGTGATCTCATGAAAAAAATGCAATTCTGGTGCAAAAAAGCACAAAATTTGCAGTGAAATATCAGCATGAAGTATATCCTCGATAACGCCAGGGATTTGCCAAGTGCTTCCACTCAGATAGTGTATACGTATTCATATACGAGGAAAAGTTGAAAATTATTAAGTCAGAAATTTCAAGATGTTACGCGAGGATGAAAATTACGCACATTTAATGGCAAAATTTCAAACAAAGATATAATTGATACCCTCATGAAATTTTATTTTGAAGTTGGCATCGTCTTATAAATATAGTAAATCTATATACAGTATGTAAACTTGAAAAATTACCCTTGAATTGGCTAGGGTTGTTAACATGATAATTGGTCATTTTAACATGGTGTCATTTTTAGGTTTGAAGGGAAGGGGAAGTTGATTATCGTGGAAACTTTGTCAAGAATAATTGTCATTTTAGGCTGGGCTTATTAACAGAATCGCGTGTGGGGAAAATTTTTGACCAAGGGGGGCTTTTGGCAGGAGGGCTTTTGACCTAGGGGGGCTTTTGGCAGGCGGGCTTTTGGTTGGGTACAGAATCTCTCACAAACAACGTTTGCCAACATCTATATTGACAAATAATCCTGAATAGCTCTCAGCTTGTGCTCTATAGAGTCTGAAGGGTTTTGCATGTACTGTATATCCTAGGTGTTACATAAGAATGAAATAAAAATGAGCGAAAATACTGTATGTAAAAGTGACATATAATCAGCAAGGAAAGATTCGGCCGTAACTCGAATTGAAAACTGCTAAATTGGGACTTCTATTGTTTCACCCAACATGGACAATAATTTTGTTGATCTGTTCTTAGAATCTGGCTTTACCGGAAAAGTATTGTATGCTGTGTATTTTTTTTCAATATAGCACTTTTTAAGCGTTCTTAGAACTTTTTTGCAAGTTTTTCTTCATAGTTTCTCCGATGAGTCCAGACGAGGATGCTTTAAAAAAGTATGTCTACTTCGCTTACCATGTTTATCTTTTTGAAGCAGAAGCTTGATCTGGAAACATATGAATAGCCTCTGACAAATTACATATGGTAATCACGAATTGTTGGACCCACAAAAATAATTTGTGGGCCCGCCTCTATAGAATTTGATGCAGTAGTTCCGAAAAATATAGGGATATCTTTAGAAAGCCACTCACATTTCACTGACTACATCGTTGCTTTTTGAGACAGAAAAATATAGCCATCTGGAAAAAAATGAAAAGTCTCTAAATAATTATTTGCATATTGCGATCACGCTGGTTGTATCAATTACGATTTGCAATTGCGTCGAATTTCTTAGTTACCATTGAAAAAAGTTTTTAGCCATCTAAAAAAGTCCCGAAATTGGAGTCTTTGGTAGGTACCCAACCAAAAGCCCCCCTAGGTCAAAAGCCCCCCCAGAAAGCCCCTCTGGGCCAAAAGCCCCCCTTTTATTAAATTGGATGCAAGTTTCATAACAGTGTTTGGTGGCCCTGAGAAGGGCCACTTGGATTCAATATTCCTCAAAATGACTGTTAGATAATCATCTTCAAAATTGCCTTCTGCTGCCTCTTCCTCAGTGTCACTGATGCTCTCAATGTCATTTTCTTCTCAATGTGTCCCTCTTATCTCATCTCCTTCTTCATTAGCACATTTCCAGCACCTAGTACTGGCATTTGTGTTCTTAACCATGAATAAATAGCCATTGTAGTATGCCTCCTTTTCACCACCCTTCTGATTTTTGATGATCTGAAGTGCACCAGCCATTGGATCAACAAGGTGAACTGTAGATTTGGCAGAAGTCAGCAAGTGATGATGCTTTGACTTTCAAAGAATCACTGATGACCACTGCAGGTGAGGAATCCTTTTATACACTCAACTTACAAACATATTGGTACTTGGCCTTGTGCTGGGCCTGCAAGTGGAAGGTGCAGCTCACCATAAAGAGTTACAAGAACACCCATAATCCCCAACTTTTGCTTGGTCCTAAAAATGGTTTCCTACTAGTTTATCCCAAATTATCTGACCCAAAAGGATTAAACCATCTGGTCCATCCCCAGGATTCTGGGAGGACATCCTTTTGCCCCTTTTGCACCAAGGAGGGATTTTGGCAGGGGTGAGGCTTTTGACCTAGGAGGGCTTTTGGTAGGGGGCTTTTGGACTACACCCCTTTGGGTATAACAGGGAGATTCCCAAAAATCAAGGTAGCATATTATTTTTGCGTGTTCAATAAATACATTGTTTGTAGCGTAAAACATTTATTTTTTTTTGTGGCCGACCTGCATAATGTACTGTACCTCCTTTCCAGTTGTGAAAAAATAAGCATTGTTGATTTAAATACTGTACAGTATCTAAGTTCTTCACTGCAAATGGTACTGGTAAAATTACTTGAATCTCATCATTGACCTGATAAAATGTCCCTTTAAATATTTAATTCTTCAAAATGTTTTCATTAATGATCTCGGCATTCAAATCTTTTCAAAAAATTGAATCGGTGCCATGAAAAAATTTCAAGAAGGCATAAGAAGGGTGCCGATGGAAAGAATTCCGGGAGAGAAAATCGCGACAAAAGACGATGCTTAGTGATAAAGAGGCAATTGAAAAGCAGTGATTCTTTTTATTTGATATTTTCATTTACGTCGGTAAAAAAAAAATGGGTCGATTATTAAAGCATGGCGTATTTTTTGAATTCGTGTGACTGCAGTTCGGTTTGCACTCAAATATCTGGAGCTTAGACCACACATGAGATCATCAAGGCAACGACTCAGGAGAGCCTTCAGAAAAAAAGGTCTTTCTGAGGATTGATCCGACTGCTGATTAACTGATATAACTACACAAAGCAGCAAACCGAATAATTCTTAAAGGGGGGAATTGTTTAGTAGCTATTCTTTATTCACTAGATCATCGGTTCAGGGTTACGACTAAAGCTTATTGTTCATCAGAACCCCGGGGTTTAATCTTACTTTTTGAAGTTGAAGAAGAAAACGTCGCCATGATGAGATGACTCTCTTCGATCATCACGCAAAAATCCACCCAGCTTCAGAAGAAATATAATAAAGTATTTTCTAATCCTGGTGGCATGCAGTTACCCGTCCTCTTGTTTGCAGAAATTATTCGTGATTTTTATAATTTTGGTTCGACTATCATGCGAATTTCATAGATGTTTTCTTTTTTTTTCAGAGCATCAGTAGAACAAAGACACATCTCTCCAACTTATGTCATGTTGGTGGGGTAAAACTCAACGCATGGTGTTGGCGTATTGAAGACGAAATTATTTGAAAGGAGCACATTTGAGCGGTCAATAATTTTGATGTATGTCATTTTAATGGTGATTTAAAAAGTAAGTACGGTATGAGCTTCCTTCGGGTGATGGCCTATCTGGGGGTGTCTTAAAAAACGCTCAGATGACAGCATGCCTCCTTTCTTGGGTCTAACAAGAGTACTGTATTTCAGTTTGACTCCTGATCATTGAAATGCACCTGGGTTGATTGGCCCCAAGTTGGGAACCATCTAAAAGGGTGAATCCTTTTGTTTTCAGAAATCTTGGATGTTAATCATACGCTAGGAATGCAACATCAACAAAAACACAACCCAATGAGGAATTTTTTCAAAAACAATTTTCTGCACAATTATAAATAGAAAAAATTATTTTCGCAACTGAGGTTTTGGTGCAGAAATACAACTTGTTTCAATGTGTACCTGTATTGCTCTAGGGCACAAAATTTTGCAAAAGTATCCCAACTTAACAGCACAAGGGTTAAAAGGGTTTCGACTTTACCTTTGAAGTGTACAATGGGTTACACGGTCCCACGCTGATCAGCTTGCATTGCTGCTGTTCTGAGTGGGAGTTTAAAAATTCAACAACTGAACATTTCAAGGCCTGTTTCAACACGTGGTGGATCAAAAGGACTGCAAAGTGTTTTCAAAAACATTGAGAAAATTTCTGCCTAGCCTCTTGGTACTTCAGAACATGAAAAGAATGAATTTAAATCATTCCTGGCGTTTGGATCATTTCAAAGTCCGCTTGGAAAGGAGTTGGTGCAGGAAAATGTAATCCCTTGTATAAAAGTGAGACCCCAAGATGTGGACATACTTGGTGCATCAAAAGTGTGCTTAAGTCAAGTCTCATTTTCCCATAGACTTACTTTACATAATTTTTAATTGGTGTTTTATGGACAAAGTACTCCCCAAAATTCCATGAAAATAAAAATTGTCTCCCAATTTAAACTGATTCAATAAATATATTTCAACACATTATGGACATTTGGGGAATTGAATACTGATACCTATGTGAAGTACATGGAAATGTTGGCATTTTCTGTGAAAATAAAATTCAATAGGAAGAGAGAAGGAAGTCACTCTATGCTGGAGGTAATTTATTTTAAATTAGCTAAATGGATGGTAAATTGGTGAGAGAAATGCCCAAGAACTTTTCTCACATCAATTTTAGGGTACTGTTTCTTATAATTTGGCCTGAAACTCATTTGCAATTTTATCACAAAATGTCTCTATGTTGAGTCAGTGTCCTCATGTTGGGCCTTTTTAATTAATCTTTTCTGGGAATACATAAGTGTCCCTATGTTTGAATTGTCCGCATGTTGAGGTGTCTGCATGTGGGGGTCTCACTGCATACTGTATATAGTCCTCACTTGGTCTCGTTGTTGTAGGTGTACGAGCTGCGATAGAAGCCCACGAGGTTGTCGTGCAAGAACCCGGCAAAGTCCATGGACACCGTGTAGTTGCTGCCCCGCACCAACGCGAACCCCGACCCGGACCCGGGGTCCAAGTGCACCGTGTAAAACTCCGACCCCGGGTGATACGTCTGGCCCACCACCTTCAACGCGACCCCGGCGTCACGCCCACCACCCACACCCACGACTCGCACAGTCTCCGTCACCACACTCAGGTTCCTCGCATGCACAGTCACGTTATTCGCGTCCCGCAAACACTCAAAGTCAATCGACACGCTGCCACGCGTCACGAAATTGCCGGGCTCGAGAAACGGCTGCAACTTGACTCGGTAAACAGTCGGTCGCAGGTGATTCGGCAGCAGCACGTCGGCCAACGTGCGTCGGGGTCTTGCGGCGGAGGACGCTTCCGTCGCGGCGGCGGCGCCGCCCGACGTTCCTGCCGATGCTGCTCCTCCCGCGGCGGCGCTGCTGCTGCTGGCTCCTGCGGCGTCCCCGGCTTTCGTGAACTCGTGCACGAAAATGCCGGTGAGGATGAGAGCTGCGAGGACTGTGCAGGCGGCGAGGAGCAGCGTGAAGCGGGACACGCGAATGGCGCCGGAAGACGACATCACGGACGGATCCGAGAACTCCATCGCGGCCCGGTCGCCGGTGAGAAGTGCCGAGTCCGTCGTCGCCATATCGAGAAAACAAGGCGCCTGCAAAGTGTTGGCCAGGAATAAAAAAAAAGCAGAAAGGGGATTGGGGCGGGTGAAGCAAAAAAAAAACAGCAAATAACAACGAAAAATTATCGAAACAGGCGAGAAGAAAAAAAAAACAAAAAAAGGAGGAATAAGAAACAGGGCGCCCTGGCACATCCAACTGTGCTTATTTTTTTCCTCCTCCTTCTTCTTCTTCATCTCCAATCCACTCTGGATCCATCCCTTTTCCACTCCCACGCTTCCCTCAAACGCTGGTTGAGGAAACGATGATTTGTCCAGCATGTAAAACCACACCGCATGGACAGGAGGGGGGAGGAAATCCCATATCATGAACGATTCTCATTACTGCGTTGAACTTATCGCCTGCTGTTGGGTCTTCAATCTTAAATCCAATTGAACCTATATTCTACTACTAAAGGGGGCCCCTAAATGACCAAAAACGAACCCCTTTTTTTGAGCAAATGGACATAAACCGGGTCTGAGAACATAAATAGGTGTTTTTGGGCATCCAACAAATACCATAGTGAACTAGACTAGGCGCCCAAGCAGGGAAATTGGTGCATACTGGGAATATGCTTGTAATTCTACACAGGTGTACCCTGCTGTACACCTGAAGTGTACCAAAGTTCTTCTGTTGCACATGCATATCCCTAACGTGCACCAATTGTGTGTTCACACCAGGATTACTCAGGGTTACATTTGTAAACAAATAAGTTACACTGAGGTTACAGTTGGTGCATTTGTGTGATACTCCTGATATGTCACATTTGTGCACCAAGTGTAGCCCTGGAATGGTAGCAACATTTCCTCTACAGGAGTGCATACTCATAACCCCAGAATATCCCATATGCACCAGTTGTGACCCTGGTGTGCACCTACTGTGAAAAAAACTGCGTCAATTGTGCAAAGATTATCAAAGCCGACTTATTGAACGTTCAGATTTCTTGGAAAATATTTCAAAGACTCTTAATTTCTTGTAAATAAAAACTTTTTCCCGTTTTTTCTTTTTTTGAATTTTTTTGTAATACTTTGTTATTTGTTTTGTTTCATTATTTTTTAAATCATTGTTTTTTTCAAGAGCTTGTGTACTTCCCTCAATCAGTAGCAAAGTAATGAAGTTCAACCAGCGGCGACTACCAAACTGACAAATGAAGACTACCAGTCCTGAAAAAAAGTTCGGGCGGGGCTTTCGTTACAGCTGTGCGCCGGTATGGCGGGGATTTCGTGTCAGGGCTATTGTTGAGCGGGGCTTTCGTGTCCCGGGCTTTCGTCGCGCGGGGATAGTGAGGGTTTCCCAATTTAAACTGATACAATAAATATATTTCAACACAAAATGGACATTTGGGGAATTTAATATTGATACCTATGTAAAGTACATGGAAATGTTGGCATTTTCTGTAAAAATAAAATTCAAGTGAAAGAGAGAAGGAAGTCACTCTATGCTGGAGATAATTTTTTTGAATTAGCTAAATGGATGGTAAATTGGTGAGAGAAATGCCCAAGAACTTTTTTACATCAATTTTAGGGTTGGAAATAAATGTTTCTTGTAATTTGGCTTGAAATGTACCGTATTTACTCAAGTACCAGGCACCCTTGAGTAAGGCACGCACCCCCAATTTTTTGTGTGAAAATTGCCCAAGAACTCATCCCCATCTATGACGCGCACCCCAGTTTTTGCTAGGTAGAAATTTATTTTCAAAAATATTTTTATACAACTGAAAAAGGAATAAATTTATTCTGCTGCCTCCAGTCTTGAATACAGGACTCAGAAGTACCAAACTGGCAACCTGCTGCACATTTCCCTATTTTTTCAGCCTGTGAGTTGAAAGTTGAAACCACTTTCAACTTCTTACTAGCAGTGAGAGAATGCAAATGTTAATGTTTTCTTCTTACAATGCCATATCCTGGTGGTGAACTGATTTTTAGTGCACTAAATGTTTTGAAATTTTATGGCTATTGCATGTGGATCCATTTTGAACATCAATATTTTGTCCTCCCTCCTCTTTAATGTCCACTGGAGCAGCAGTTGAATGTGCTTACATTTGAGGGCAGCTTATGCTATTAAAGATGAAAATTTGCCACATCTTTTACTTCTTGTTGCATCTCAGATATGATTCTTATTGGAGAAAAATTGTCCCTGCTTGAAAGTACTATACTATTCCTAAAATTGCTTTCCCTTCAACCATATTTCAAATTAAAATCAAGACTGGGCCCCACCAATTTCCTCTTATGTATTTTTTTTAAGTACCCACATACGGCGCGCAGAGTTTTTTCGAAATTTTCATTGAAAATTTTATCCCTGGGTACCAGGAGCATCCTTTTTTTCTTCCTTAATTTGGGAAAAAAGGTGCGCATGGTACTCCAGTAAATACAGTATTTGCAATTTTATCACAAAATGTCTCTATGTTGAGTCAGTGTCCTCATGTTGGGCCTTTTTAATTAATCTTTTCTGGGAATATAAGTGTCCCTATGTTTGAATTGCCGCATGTTGAGGTGTCTGCATGTGGGGGTCTCACTGCATACTGTATATAGTCCTCACTTGGTCTCGTTGTTGTAGGTGTACGAGCTGCGATAGAAGCCCACGAGGTTGTCGTGCAAGAACCCGGCAAAGTCCATGGACACCGTGTAGTTGCTGCCCCGCACCAACGCGAACCCCGACCCGGACCCGGGGTCCAAGTGCACCGTGTAAAACTCCGACCCCGGGTGATACGTCTGGCCCACCACCTTCAACGCGACCCCGGCGTCACGCCCACCACCCACGCCCACGACTCGCACAGTCTCCGTCACCACACTCAGGTTCCTCGCATGCACGGTCACGTTATTCGCGTCCCGCAAACACTCAAAGTCAATCGACACGCTGCCACGCGTCACGAAATTGCCGGGCTCGAGAAACGGCTGCAACTCGACTCGGTAAACAGTCGGTCGCAGGTGATTCGGCAGCAGCACGTCGGCCAACGTGCGTCGGGGTCTTGCGGCGGAAGAGGCTTCCGTTGCGGCGGCGGCGCCCGACGTTCCTGCCGATGCTGCTCCTCCCGCGGCGGCGGCGCTGCTGCTGCTGGCTCCTGCGGCGTCCCCGGCTTTCGTGAACTCGTGCACGAAAATGCCGGTGAGGATGAGAGCTGCGAGGACTGTGCAGGCGGCGAGGAGCAGCGTGAAGCGGGACACGCGAATGGCGCCGGAAGACGACATCACGGACGGATTCGAGAACTCCATCGCGGCCCGGTCGCCGGTGAGAAGTGCCGAGTCCGTCGTCGCCATATCGAGAAAACAAGGCGCCTGCAAAGTGTTGGCCAGGAATAAAAAAAAAGCAGAAAGGGGATTGGGGCGGGTGAAGCAAAAAAAAAACAGCAAATAACAACGAAAAATTATCGAAACAGGCGAGAAGAAAAAAAAAACAAAAAAAGGAGGAATAAGAAACAGGGCGCCCTGGCACATCCAACTGTGCTTATTTTTTTCCTCCTCCTTCTTCTTCTTCTTCTTCTTCATCTCCAATCCACTCTGGATCCATCCCTTTTCCACTCCCACGCTTCCCTCAAACGCTGGTTGAGGAAACGATGATTTGTCCAGCATGTAAAACCGCGCCGCATGGACAGGAGGGGGAGGAAATTCCATATCATGAACGATTCTCATTACTGCGTTGAACTTATTGCCTGCTGTTGGGTCTTCAATCTTAATTCCAATGGAACCTATATTCTGCTACTAAAGGGGGCCCCTAAATAACCAAAAGCAAACCACTTTTTCGAGCAAATGGACATAAACCGGGTCTGAGAGCATAAATGGGTGTTTTTGGGCATCCAACAAACACCATAGTGAACTGGACTAGGCGCCCAAGCAGGGAAATTGGTGCATACTGGGAATATGCTTGTGATTCTACACAGTGACCCTGCTGTACACCTGAAGTGTACCAAAGTTCTTCTGTTGCATGTGCATATCCCTAATGTCCACCAATTGTGTGTTCACACCAGGATTACTCAGGGTTACATTTGTAAACAAATAAGTTACACAACCTAGGTTATAGTTGGTGCATTTGTGTGATACTCCTGATATGTCACATTTGTGCACCAAGTGTAGCCCTGGAATGGTAGCAACATTTCCTCTACAGGAGTGCATACTTGTAACCCCAGAATATCCCATATGCACCAGTTGTGACCCTGGTGTGCACCTACTGTGGGGTCACAGCAAAAATAGCTCCCCACTCTGGCATATGATGATTTGTCTGGCATGCAAAAGTGGACCGCTTGGACAGGAGGAGGAAATTCATTTTCATGAGCAATTTTCACTTCCTTTATTGCCTGTTGGGTCCGTATTTTTAAATCCAACCAAACATATTCTACAATAAATACGGCTCTAATTAACTAAAGAGCCATTTTTTTCAACAAAGGAGCACCAGAAAATACAACGTTACACGCACTAGTGGTAATGGACATGAACTGAGTCTGAGGACGTAAATTGGCGCTTTTTGGGCGTCCATCAAAAAACATAAACTGGATTGGACATTTAATGATTTGTCCAGCATGCAAAACTGTACTACTTGGACAGGAGGAGGACGTTCTTCATTATGAACAATTCTTACTGTGTTGGAGTTTTCGCGATTGGATTTATAATTTTAAATACTGTACAGCGAAACCTATTCTGCAAATACAGTGGGTCCAAGATATTAAAAAAAAAACATTTTTTGAGCAAAGGAGCAGACGTAGAAAAAATGAAGTTAAATTTATGAGTGAAAAAGGACATAAACTGGATCTCAGGACATACATTGGAATATTTTGGGCATCTAAGCAACAACATAAACTGGATTTCAGTAATTACAGTATCTTAAAATTTTTTTAAAATATGAACTGTACTGAGCAAAAAAACCTCCAACGTACTTTTGAGACACGATTACAATAGTAATTTTTTTTTTAATTCAACGAAAAGGGATTTTGTGCAATTGTATTCCAAAAGGCTAATAATTATCGAACATTTTTGAATCGGACCAAAATAATCGAAACGTTTTTCCCGAGGTATACGTTTCTGAATGGATACTTTTCTTATTCCAGACGGCGCCAAACCATTTATTTTCCTTTCTGTGCAATATCTTGATTCATCGGACCGAAACGAGACTGTAAACATTTGTCGCCCCTCGGAAACTCATTCCTTCTTTGATTCGACGACAGATTTCAACGAACAGCATCAGAAGAACCAAAACAACTTTGATGACACTTGTCAATTTGAACAATTTCGGATTTTTTATTTATTATGATTTCACGGGGAAGTGGATCTCACTGGAGCAAGTTGGAGTACAACACAATATTTACGAGGGTGTCTGCTCAAATATATGTAAATATTCTTCGCGAAAACGAAAACGAATCATTATAAAAAAAATATAGGGTCATAAAGAATGGAAAGCCTCCGAATTGATTAAATCAACTTAATAGTGAGCACTTTTCTCAGACACAAGGAATGTCAACGGTTCAGATGCGGTTGAACCTACATTTTTCCAGGAAAAGATCATCTCTTAATATTTATTTTATTTTTCCGGTTTATTTTTTTTTTCATGTTTTCATTCAGTTTAATCTCATTACGACGAAGCCTTTGGGATCTTAAAAATCTGCATATTGAAAAGAATGTTGAGACTCAAGAAACATAGTTGAATTGAAGCTTCAATACCTTGGATCAATTATGTCTGAGCAAAAATTCAATTGTGAGTTTCAGTGTTGAAATATTCCACACATATTTAAAATGTCCACTGTATTGAACTTGACTTCGAATTTTGTTTTAAATTAATAATTATAATGTTTTATTTTATTTTGAACTAGAATAGTGACCTTCCTGCTGGGATTTTTGTGATGATCAACTCAAGCAAAACCTAACTTCTAACAATTTTTTCGCCTGTCCAGAAGAATAACATTAAAAAAGTCACTCCATACTTCCATTGTGCAGGGACAAACACGAGGGGTGCAAATAAAAGCTAGCACCATCACAGTCTGAAAATTTCACTGGATGCACAAAATTTCTTTAAAATTCGAAGAGCCAATTGAAAATAATCATACATAAACAGGAAAGCAAATTTTTTTCATCAATCTTTAAGAAAAAACTTCGTAAGAAATTTGTATACTAATTAAACTGATCACACGTCGAAGAAATTCGATTCGAAAATCAGCCTTTTTTTGTGAACACAATTTGATTGAAAAAGTGGATAAGTGCCAAGGAATTCTTATTTTGAGCATTTTTTTATTCTTTCTTAGAAAAGAAAAAGCTTGTTGGACGGAGATTATCCTTGTTAAATTTTAGATTTCCCCCAATTTCTACAAGAAAATCGTGTACAAACAAGGCATCAATTTTCCGAAGAAATAAGAGTGATTTTGGGCTTCTTACACGAAAGTCCAATTTATTTTTTCATAGTGAAGAAAAGGGCTTTTGGAACTGAGTTTAACGTTCCTGTCCCCGTGAAAAAAGCATAGCTTGAATGTGTAAACAAAATACATGTTTTCGAATTATGGATTACCCAACTCTTCTTTTTCAGAGAAAAGTGGTTTTAATTTCTCTTCACGTTTCATAAAAAAAAAATCACCATTCGGTAAAACAAGAGAATTGAATTTTATTTCGGAAAACAATTTCTAATTTTCAAACTTTTCTGTCGTTCCTGTCACTGAAATCACGGAAGTCTTGTTCCAGACACATCTCATCAGTCCAAAACACCCCGATGGAAGTTTTTCCCGCACAGTAACTCGCATCTCTGTACTCGTGGATTTAAAATTACCAAGTACTGCGATTTAAAAAAAAAATTAAAATGCCCGTCCGATTGAATCACAGATTTCAGCCTGGGAAATGAGTGTGACCTCATCATCAAGCTGATACGGTATTTAGAAAGTCTGCCTCTTATTCCAATCAACCGGCGTCAACTAAACATTTTTTCCAAACACACGTCCACTAAACTATTCCTCATCGCCAAAACAAAACAAAAAACAAAAAAACCCCAGAGGCAGTCCGTAAAATTTTCAAAAATCCGAATCCGAGGATAAAATAATAATGAAAACTAGAAAGAAAATTTCTTACTCTAAATCTTATACGAATATGTACAGTACTTGAATATGGGATGCATTAAAAGTTTAAAACACACTCAATAACTCAACGCACTGACCAAAACGATCCAACCAACCGCGCGAGGGCCCAATGACGAAGACTTGAATCTCCGCTAGTCGGCCAAGTAAAACTTCCACTTCATTTCTCTTTCTCCAATTTTTTTTTAAATGCTCATTTATAATTTTATAGCTCAGCTCATATAATAGTGCGATGCATTCCCTTATGCTGGACGCACCCAAAAAAACGAAGAAAAAAAATTAGAACGCGCGGGTCGACGGGACACGCATGTTAAGTGCGATCCCGCCTATATAGACCAAAGTCGATTAAGCTCGCTTCTAAATCGGGGAAAAAAGAATAAAATGGAAAGGAATAACGTAGAGAGAAAAAAGAAGTTTAGAATCAAATCGGAGATGCAAAACGTGAAGCTGGAGATTAAGCAGTCACTCGGGGGCTTTGACACACGCAGCAAGCTTCACTATTGCTAATCCATGTGGAAATGTAACTTGCTATCCGAAGGATTATTATTCGCTTTGGATTTTACTTTTTTTTAATAAATATTCAGCCTCTTTAAAATAACCACGCCTATATTCGAACATGATGATTGCTTCTGGTAAGATTCAGGAGAATAAAAATGCTGCATGAATTTCTGCACGAAAACGCGCGGGTTTTTGGCTTGATGAGTTTCAGTGCCGGGAAGATTTGGGCACCTCCCAAATCAGCGCTTGCCAAAACATCACGAGTCCACGACATCAATAAGAAAGACAGTTAAAGTGAAAAGCGAATCGAACATTAAATAGAGGCTCAAAAATGCCTAATATCATGTATGCAATCAAAATCCGCTCAAAATTATCCTTGCTGAGTGTCCAAAAAATGTAGTTCTTTTTCAAAATATTGTACCATCATTGAATATATCTCCGCACACTTTAAATATTTCTCCGCATTATTGCAGCGTATACTTGTGCAGTTTACCGCGAAGAATTTTTTTCTCTCGCAGAAATCCTTTTACCTGCTTGACAGCTTGGAAAATATTTTGCGCATGCTGTTTTATGCTAAAGCATTTCAAAAATGTTTTCCGCATGATGCAAGCGATGATATTAGACTTCTGTATGTGTTTTGGCATCCAATGTTTCTAATTTAGAATCATGTAAAGCTCATTAATTGAGAACACGACGATTTCTTGACACTTCAAGGTATGCAAGCACCTCTAAGTGATTCCATGGAGGTGACATTGAATAATATTTAAGGAGAAAAAGACTTTTCCCACTCTGCTCAGAACACAAAAAAAATTTATTTTGACCATCTAGTCCTAGTAAAATAATCATTCAAAGCGAGATCATCTGCAGAAAGATAATCCGCAATCCAGTGACGCAAGAGATTTGAGACTGCATGATAGAGAACCGAATTGATTGCGTAATTGCAAAACTTGTCAGGAAATGCTCTAAATCGAGAATGAAAAGGGGAAGGGGTGATAAGAACAAGTTCTGTATACCATTCAATCAAAATGTGATTCAACATTAATCAACGAATGCAAATATCCTGATTGATATTTAAAGGCGCCCATGGTACCACTCATAAAGGTGCACTTCTTTAGCACCCGCAGCAGCATTTTTTCAGTCGATCTTGGGGAAAAGAAACAAACTACTAGATTTTATGAGTTCTCTGCTCTTATTGTAAAGTTCCCGTTGTTCAGTCGACATTGCCAGAATTAAAATAACTAATCTAAATTAACAAATTCCAACACTCACCTTCCCTTTAATTTTTATAAATAAAAATGTGAAAACGATGACCAGCGGATGAGATCTAGGACCAATTGACAAACATTAATTGCCAGAATGCAAATAATTAATCTAAATTTACAAATTTCAACGATCAGCTTTCTCGTGATTTTTATAAGTAAAATTGTGAAAACGATGACCTGCATACAGATGAGATATATAGTACTAATCGACAAATATTGATTGAGCACTTCTGGCACTTACGAGAAGCCGCGGAAGCTTTATGGATGATTCAAGTAACAATGAGCAAATTTTGAAGATAGGTTCTCAGAATAATTTCACAATTCTTCACTGAGGGCCATGTCTTCTTCATGCCAAATAAAATGTGGAAAACAGAGCCATGAGGAAAATGCGATGCATCATTTATGAAAGTTACTGCTGTTTCCCTGCTGAATTCGAAAAATTACCAATAAAAGGAGGACATGAAAAAGTTAAGTATGAAAAAGTAATTGAAGAACTCAGTGCCATTTGAAAAGCTCAATACCCGTGCTCTTTTATTCCTTGGAAATGAGTGCATAATTGTTTTCATCGTTTTGGAGGCTATGCTTGAAACTTTTTGACAAAACTATATTCTAGCGTCTTCGGCCCCACGAAAAGCTTGCATAACTTACTAGAGATAGCTGAACAGGAGTTGGAGCAGTGAAAATTAGAATATTTCAAACTACGAAATTAAACGCGGGCCATTTTAAATTTTCGTGCACAAATACTTAAACAGTACTGATGTACTTCTTAGCCACGTGCTCATCAAGCCTAATTCGCATTAGACTTACGAAGAGGAATCATGATTGTAACACTTTTAACCCTACACGAACCAAAATCAGCGCCCCCACATTAAAAAAAATTCAAAGTGAGAAAGCAAGAAGTCCTAATTGAAAAAATTATAAATCTGTCCAATGATGCTTTCTTTTATGGCGATGTGAAGCATATCTACCTCTTCGAAAGGGCGTGTAGCATCTCGAAGAAAACTCAAATCTGTCAGCCGATTGAGTACTTCGTCGAATTTTACCTTGTTTGAAGCAATTTCCGCGGGTACCATGGTGAGTATTTCCACGTGAAGAAATCGTGGGCGTCGTCGTAAAAAAGTCAGCTAGAACCCCTTTTCTTTGTTTGATGATCTAAAATACTCAAGAGACGAGAATAACATTTCGTCCCGTTGTTCAGTCGCCATTGCCAGAATTAAAATAACTAATCTAAATCAACAAATTCCAACACTCACCTTCCCTTTAATTTTTATAAATAAAATCGTGAAAACGATGACCAGCGGATGAGCTCTAATCGAAAAAAATTAACAAATAAATAATATGAATTAACAAATTTCAACAATGAGCTTTCTCATGATTTTTATAAATAAAAATGTGAAAACGATGACCAGCGGATGATATCTAGGACCAATCGGCATACATTAATTGCCAGAATGCAAATAATTGATCTAAAGGTACAAATTACAACAATCAGCTTTCTCGTGATTTTTATAAATAAAATTGTGAAAACGATGGCCTGCATACGGATGAGATATATTTTACTAATCGACAAATATTGGTTGAGCACTTCTTTATTGGCACTTGCGAGAAGCCGCGGAAGCTTTATTGATGATTCAAGTAAGTGAAGTAACAATGAGCAAATTTTGAAGATAGGCACTCAGAATAATTTCACAATTCTTCACTGAGGGCCATGTCTTCTTCATGCCAAATAAAATGCGGAAAACAGAGCCATGAGGAAAATGCGATGCATCATTTATGAAAGTTACTGCTGTTTCCCTGCTGAATTCGAAAAATTACCAATAAAAGGAGGACATGAAAAAGTTAAGTATGAAAAAGTAATTGAAGAACTCAGTGCCATTTGAAAAGATCAATACCCGTGCTCTTTTATTCCTTGGAAATGAGTGCATAATTGTTTTCATCGTTTTGGACGCTATGCTTGAAACGTTTTGACACACTATATAATAGCGTCTTCAGCCCCACGAAAAGCTTGCATTACTTACTAGAGATAGCTGAAAAGGAGTTGGAACAGTGAAAATTAGAATCTTTCAAACTGCGAAATTAAACGCTGGCCATTTTAAATTTTCGTGCACAAATACATAAACAATACTGATGTACTTCTTAGCCACGAGCTCATCAAGCCTAATTCGTATAAGACTTCCGAAGAGGAATCATGATTATAACACTTTTAACCCTACACGAACCAAAATCAGCGCCCCCACATTTTTTAAAATTCAAAGTGAGAAAGCAAGAAGTCCTAATTTAAAAAATTATAAATCTGTCTAATGATGCTTTCTTTTATGGCGATGTGAAGCATATCTACCTCTTCGAAAGGGCGTGTAGCATCTCGAAGAAAACTCAAATCTGTCAGCCGATTGAGTACTTCGTCGAATTTTACCTTGTTTGAAGCAGTAATATCTTCATCAATACTTCATTTCTTTGAGAACATGGCACGCCTCATTTTCCTAATTCGGAGAAAAAGGCTATTTATGATGCCAGGTATTGAAAACATTCACAAATTAGGACTAGAATCCGGGTTATTAAACTAGTTCGAATAATAATCTTAGGGGAATAAAAGTTGCGTGGAATCCGAAAAATATATGTAAGTGTTTCAAAAATATAATAAATAAGTATAACAGAAATTGATTGACACCTTGGATCCGGCAGCAAAGTTCGTTTTAGGGAAGGGATATTTTCTCAAATATCCCATTTCAGAGAAATTACTTTCAGAACTTATTTTAGGGGCGTCAGTAGTACAGCAGCATCCTAAATTGAATAAATGTTTTTCAACGAGAGAACTCTAAACAACAAAACAATATCTTCCCACATACAGCAAGGAGAACACAGCATTTTTAAAAATCGATCTTAGATGACAAATGTATTAAAATTCTTGAGAAACTTTCCTGTCGAGCGTAGATTATTTTCTTTTCACCAATGTGCACCGAACATAAGAAAATTAAATACCGTTGCTGCAAATCAAACATGTCCGCATACCACCAAAATAGAACGAAAACTCTGACGTTCCCATAAAAACTAACGAAAAAGAAAAATTCATAACACATGCTCGAAATGAGTCGTTGAAATTAGCAGGACAAAATATAAACTTTTTAATCTTCAAAACATAAAACGAATAAGCTACGAACGTCAGCAAAAAAAAAATAACTGCTGTTTCTTCCTTTTAATTGAAGAAAATAAGAATTTTTTTTTCAACGCAGGTCTATGCTCACATTTTTACGACACTTGGAGCTGCAGAAAATCACTGGTCGGACCCAACGGCCCAGGGTCATCAAAACAAAGACGGTCATTAACAGAAAGAGAGGCTGAGTATATATACCCACAACCTACACAATACGGCATATGTTTTATTACTTTAAATAATAATAAAAGAGAACAGAAAAACCATAAAAGGGATGATTAATCTGACTTTCCGCAAAGAAATTGATGCCTTTCGCACTCCCGAGGGCCGCTATACTAAAACCGCGAAACCCTTGGCAAATGAGAAAAAACCCCGGCTGAAATTGAGGGACACACTCTTTTCTTTCCTTCTTGGTTGGCCCTGTTGTGCTGCGGGCCGGGCTCTCGGCACCTAACTGGTCTCGGGTCCCGCAGCGATGGGTCAGTTCACGCACAGCACACAACCGAAACCCCGGGAACTCAAGGGGGCTCGACGATATAAACAATGCGGAGCGTTTCGTCACACGACGAGGGTAATGATGAAATTATCGTCGGGAAAGGGAACCGGCCAAGCATATATAAATATGAAGACTACAAGCAAGGAAGAGGATGAAGGGGGAAAAAAATTAATGAAAGGTGTTGCTGCTCTTTTTGTTTTTGGTCCAGCCAGGGGACTCGGTGGCCCGAAGGCGAAAAACATTCTAGGAATTTTTCCGGGAATATTTAATTAACCGACAGCGGCTTCCATTGAACTCGCCCACCGAAGCATGATACAGGTCACTTTCGAGACGAAAGTTTTTATTTTTTATTTTCTTGGAATAACCGAAGACTCAAGCAGATTAAACGCTTGGAAAATCTTTTCAAATCCCCAATTTTCTTCGGTGCAAATTTTGAGGATGAGTAAATATTTGCAATAGCAGCTCTAACCCACATGAAAACCCCTTAAATTGGTTAAACAAACCTGTACAGTAGATGAACCGAACAGTATGTACAGTCTATGAACCGAAAAACTAAAATATTTGCAGTCAAACAACTCAAGCAATAGCAGCTCTAACCCACATGAAAACCCCTTAAATTGGTTAAACAAACCTGTACAGTAGATGAACCGAACAGTATGTACAGTCTATGAACCGAAAAACTAAAATATTTGCAGTCAAACAACTCAGAAAGTGTGCAAAATCAATATTGATTAATAATCCTAAAATAGTTTAATGATCACTTAGTTTGAAATTATTTCCTTCTGGCATTGACTGCAATTTGTTCAATACCAGAATAAAAAAAATATAATGCTGCTGTGTCATGATTTTCGCATGAATGCAAATTTCCAGTTGAATGGTGAATTCAAACAGGGCTCGGATTCATTACAAGAATCGTTGTACACATAAGCCACGAAAAAGGCGTTTGGTTTTAATTTGGATGGTAATTTTGGAAGAAAACAAGACATGAACTCATTATGACATGTTATTTAACCAGCTTCCCATTATGACATGTTTAAATCAAGCTCTCATTGCAATTTAGTGCGAATAAGATGATTAATTTTATCAAGCTTTTCCAATTCTGAGCACAATTTTTCTGCCCAAATCAAGTGCACAATTATACAGTTGTGCGCCATTTTATACGGCCTCATACGGAAAATTGTTTTGAACAATTCGACGAACGCTTTCGGGAAGTTAGGGCTGACACCTAGGTTGTTTGAATGCTAAAACTTTATTACATTTGACGTAACGTAGTACAGATGTCAGACCAAGTAGCCAAGTACGATCCTCGGCCCACTGGGTTGTGGCTAGACATTGGACACGGAGTTCGTTTCGTGTTTCTCGGTTAATCATATCTACTACAGTATTTGGACTACCTTCGGCACTTCTTCGGACATTAATGAAAATTAATGAGCCCAACACAATTTTTTTTACCATGGGATCGATCCATAAACTTGCTCTTACTCAGGTTTTGCAAATTATAATTTTCAACCTTGTTTAGTTTCTCTCATCCAAGCTATTCAAATACAGTATGATCGTGCACAGCTGGCTCATGCTTTTGAATTCTGCATTTTAAAAATTCTGCGAAGTTCATGATATGCAACATACAATATCCAATTATGAAAAAAGTTTCTTTCCATAAAAAAACGAAGGCCTATCCCGCCAAGAAACCCATCATTGTCAAAATTTTTCGGTTGAAATGAGTAACACCGATCTTATTTTGCCTGGAAAGAAAAAAAACTCCTTCAAAATCCAATTCAAGATAAAACTGAAATATGTATTTAGCTGCAATGAACATTTTCCATATTCATTGCTATCAGAGGGGATCCACAAAAAAAAGTAAAATCATCACCAAAAGAGGGGTGGGAATTCATAGTTCTCTAAAACCCCAATTGGCACCAGGTGCTATAGAGCCTTATCCATTTACAATTCCCCTGCCTGTAACTTTTTTTTATTTTTTCTTAACTCAACAAAACCTAACGCATGAAGTGGCGCTAAAAAAAAACAAGCGTGTGCAGAATCCAGTTTTCTCAATTCGAAAAACATTTTTTCTTTCTTCCTTTTTTTTTTTTGGTTGTCGCTGCTGTTGATGTTTTCGCGCCTATCTTTTTTTTTCTTCTTCGTATTGTTTACAGACCATAGAAAACTCCCATTTTTCAATTCATCGGAACCACGACCAACAGCAGCAGCAAAGCATTCAGCAGAAACATGGCTGACATCGACGCGTCTTTCGAGGCCGCATTCATGCCTCGTCGGACCCTCATTTCCGGCGACGGCGTGCTGTGATTGCGACACACTTGGGGGTCGTAGTGACACGTCCAGTCCTCGTTGTTGCAGTTGGCCTTGTCGTCACACATGCACATGGGGTGCATGTCGAGCGTGAGGTTCCAGCCATAGTAGACTGGCATTTGCGACGAGAGAAAACCGCAAGTCCCACTGCCCAACATGCCGATGTGACGCTTGGACCGTCGCGACGGCGGCGGCGGTGGCGGCGTTTCGCCAGTGGCGGCTACTGCTGTTGTTGTTTTTTCTACGAGGCCTGAATTGACGGTGTCTCGCTTCCGTCTTCGGCTGGAGATGAATTGAAAGTATGTGGCGTATGTGCAGCCCTTGGAGATGACTGTGCGTCCGAAATTCTCCCAGTCGTCTGCGAAAGAGCAGAATTGAAATACAGTTAGACAGTGAGACCCCCAGCAGATGCGGACATAATTGGTGCATCAAGAGTGTCCCTAAGTTGAATTGTCCTCAAGTCGAGTCTAGAACAAAAGGGTATCTGAATGTAATATATGAAGAATTAACCACAAAATACCTTCTTTATAAGAAGTCTTAAGTTACTTTTTTCACAAACCGTGAACTTAAACTAAGTTTTTTATAAAAAAGTTGAGAATAAGAACATTTGGAGCATTGAGTAGTGTATCTCTGTGTACTGTACATAGAAATGTTGGCATCTACAAAAATAAGGTTCAAGTCACAAAGAGAGAATGAAGTCCCTCTATGCAATAGATAATTTTTTTAATTAGCTGAATGGATGGAAAAATTATGAGAGAAATGACAAAGAATTTTTCTAGCATAAACCTTAGGATTGGAAATATCTTAATCTTGCAATCAAGCCAAATAAGTCAATTTTTGTTGAATTTATTGGCAATTTTATCATGCAATGTCCTCATGATGAGACAGTGTCCATATGTTGGGCTTTTTTATGCCATTTTCATTTAAAAAATACTGTATTTACTCAAGTACCATGCGCACCTTTTTTTTTTTTTACCAAATTTCAGAAGAAAAAAAGGGGTGCGCGTCATAAGAGGGTATACAACATTTTCAAGAAGTTTTAGGAAGAATACAAACGTAATATGAATTAATATTACCTCAAATTTGGAACAAATATAAGAAGAAAACATTTTTGTGCTGAAAAAGTTGAAAATTGATTAGATTTTTGTTCAATTCATGCCTAAAGTCAAATTTTTTGTTTTTATTTTAGAAATTTTATGGTTTTAGATTCACTAAAAATTGGGGTGCGCGTATTACTTGAGGATAAGATTTTTGCAAAATTTTCCACTGAAAAACTCCTGTGCACGCCTTACTTGAGGGCGCGTGGTACTTGAGAAAATATGTCCCTATGTAAAATTGTACACATGTCGAGGTGTCCGCATGTGGGGGTCTCACTGTATTATATAATTATCAAATCGTGTGCAGGTAAATTGAAGGAAGTGCAAAATACAGTAATATCACCTTAAGAGGGAGGCATTGGGACCTATGAAATATAGGAGGCATTTTTAATTTCAGGAAATTCGTCAAAAAGTTGCATTGTCAACTGCTCAAAAATAAACGAATGAATTGAATTATCACATCCAAACTTTTCGGACTTATCATCCACACATTATACAATGCTCAGTTTCTCTTGATTCGAAATATTGCAAGATTTTTCAAGTTCAAATTTCAACCTCCCTTGGATTTTCAGCCCATTTTGCCACCGATTGACTCAACAAGATTTAATATCGTAAAACGCTTCGTTACACTCAGACCTTGCTGGAAATTATATAAATGACACATTCGGAAATCATGCGTGGCTGGAAAGGGTTAATGGGTTTTCCTTTCGTGGAAAATGCGTTTTTTCTTCAATCAACCACAACAAAAACTTGGATGGATGGAGACAAAATTACGAGTCTGACTACAACGGAATCGGACGAATGCCTTTTACTTCTCAAAAAAGTGAACGAAGATTGTTCTGAATTTTCTCCATAGAAATTCGAATAGATCACTCATCTAATTTCGAAAGTGTGGCATTTTTGAAATATTTAAAAAGTTGTATGGAAAATTTAGCTCCAAGACCACTCACGTTAATCTTATACAGACGAATTGTGGAAAAGTACTGAATATACTGTACTAGAAAACGCACGAGGTTTGAAAAATATCTGCAAATTTCTGGACTTCGAATGCATAACATCAGGATCAATTTTCATCAAAATCTGTTGAACAGATAGTGCCAAAATAACCTGCCTTATCCAACCGCGGGTTGAAGGCAAGAATTCAGCGCAACAAAGAAAATACCTTCGCTAACTAATTTACGGAATAATACTGAATTGTATGTTTCTCTCGGGCAAAAAAAAAAAAAGTAGAAGTAAAAATGCTCACATGCTCCATAAAGAACGTAACAACGCATTCGTCCTCCGCCACAGGTGTCAATATACTGCGAATAATCTCCTTTGCAATCTGGCCAGTCCCTTCGAAGCGAATCATGTCCTCGCATTCCGCACGCGTAACACGAAGCAACGTTGTGAACCTCTCCAACTAAAATCATATAATGTAATCGAATTGTTAAAAACTGGAATACAGTATCTGAAAAGATTCAGTCCACACGTGTTTGGGTTTTCAGATTGCGGTACCGAAAATTCGAAGAATCAACGCGACATATGACCCAACGCCTTTTTTTTTGTGCCTTGATTCAAAGGCATGGAAAAAATCGGGTGCGGACTAAATCCTAAATAACCGGGGGATATAACCAGTAAAAAATATTTTTCAGGCATCACTTTTCAAAAAGTTATTCCAGAAGCAAGGGCTTCCACAGGCATTATCATTATATATTTAATTGCTCTCCAAATTCTATTGATGAACTGTAATTTCGGAAAATATAGTTGCATATTCAATGCTACTGCTGATTTGACATACAGTACATATTTTCAGATAAATTAGTGAAGTTGATTTGACGTAAATTTCCAGATGAATGTGTGCTGTACAGTTTATTGGTAATATATTTTCAAATAGATCAGTAGTTTTACGCGGTATTCGTCCGCTTTTCAATTCCCCGACCAACACAACGCGAATTTACGTTCGACGCGCCGCATGATGCGAGCATGAAATTTCAACAGATAGGTCTAGATGTCGCACCAAATTCAACGCGCGTTATTTTCTCTCTATTTCCCCGCAAGTCAGGCGAACATTATATTGTTCAAATGAGGCCGTTTACCTGTTTTTAGACTATATATCGAATTACGATCAACAGTAAATGTGGTCATAGTGATAGTGATGTTATGCTGAGAATTGATGGTTGGCGCAGAACTAGTGACACCGACGTATCACTGTCTGACGATTCGTGATGCTCGCGGCACGCGCTGCGCGAAATAGTTCGCAAAAATAAGAAACGGGGCTTAAATTCCTAGGAATTTCTTCCGAAAAATGTTTTGCGGCCCACGCAAATTTTACATTCGGAAATTCTACGCAATATCCGGGTCATTTTGATCCTGGTACGTGTGGCCAACGATAGAATGCAATTAAAGAAAACAACACGTACTGTCGGGATCAGTTTCCTTCGCTTTCCATCGCTTCGCTTCTGCGACCCAGCAACACACTGTGCTGACGACGAGAATGAATATAAAACCTCTCCATTTTACTTTCATCCTCGCTGAGCCTGGAAATTTCGATGCTCAACCGACTTGTACAAGGAGAAACGAAGACGGGGAAGAATCACAAGAAGAAACAATCAAGTTATTCCATCGTATGAGTACGTTAATCGATTAACCGTTCCAGGGAAGAGTCTCGGGAATTTCTCGAATATTCCAATAGCCTGGGAAGACATGGCGCATGAGCGTGCAGAGAAAAAAAAAACCTGTTGAAGCCGCATTTTCCGGAATCTGGAATTCCTCGGAAATAAACTGGTTTTTTTATTGTTCACTGCAGGAAAATTTCGCAATGTTTTTCACGAGAAATCCTTTTTGAAGACCAGTTTTTCACGTCACCGGGATGGATTCGTTTGATAGTTTTTCTGTAATGGGTATTTTCCGAAGTTCCGGAATAGAAAATGACGAACTTGATACGATTTTCTGTTTAAAAAGAAGACGAAATTTTCACCACAATAATTACAGCCCCCGAACTCGGGACACATTTTACACCAATTTTGCGACCTATTTTCACATTCAGAATTACCATAAAAAAACTATTCGAAATCAGAAGTGTTTCTTCATTTGAACACTCTTGTCAAATCTGGGGCATCACCTCTGAAAAGAAACGAAAAATTGAAATTCTTGGTCACACCTATTCGCAGCTGTTTTAAATTGGCAAATGTGACAAGTTGAACCTCATATTGCCTTATAAAGTTGAGATGTACTTTTTACTTTCTGTTTTCTTGAAAAAAAAGGAAAAATCAACCTGCGTGATTGCAACTTTAAAAATTGGCCATGCAAGGATCTGATACAATATTATTCCGTGAAAATTAAATCCATCAGCGGATCTCAAATTCTTAACTTGAGTGATTAAAGATTTTAAAAAGTGGTTCATGCATTGATCGAATATTATTCCGTGATCGTCTATCCAGAAAAACTCTGAAAACGGAAACACGAAACTTATGAAAGAACCCTTGTTTTTGTCTAGGCAAAAAATGAAAAATAAAACTTCGTAGAATGAACTTTTAATCCGCCAGGAAAGAAAATTCCCGAGGAAGAAGAAATCAATCAGCATTTCGGTTCTCGCTTGCGATCGGTGCGGTTGAAATCCTCTGCCCTAAATTCGGTGGTTGTTCGTGGATTCTGATTTTCGTCCGTGGTTTCCCCCCGTCGAAGATTTCGAAACTATTCCAACTTTCTTCTTTTTGCGTTCGTCTTCGTCAAAAAAACAAGAAATTTGATTCGGAGTCATGGCGGACGGCTTTCAGTCCTTCAGAATGAAGGTGCTGCGGAAGGCGGATTACGGGCGATTGGGCGGAGGGTCGCCGCTGATCGGCGGGTCGCCGTTGGCGGCGTCCCCTGTGCTGTGTCACAGAGAACCGCCTAAAGTAGTCGTCAAGCACAGAGTCCGCAGTGGGGACACCTTGCAAGGACTGGCTTTGCGTTACGGAGCTACGGTCAGTTCTTTCTTTTCTATCTTTTCTTTATTCCTCTAAATTTTGGCTCATTTTTCGCCTTGATTTTTCGTTCAATTGAACCAATCTAAACCGAATAAAATTCCCAGCTCCGCGTTTAAAGTTAATCTATTTTGTAATTAGTACTTCATGTCCATCTTCAAGAGGCCTGAGAACCGGAAGAACTCTTTCAGATTATCATCGGAAGCTCGTTTTGGCGGTTTTCTTGGTTTTTCATGGCCTCGTCGTGACAGCGAATTTGTTTTTCTCTCAAGATTTTCCAAAGGAAATTATTGAACCGTGTATCGAAAATTTCCCTGGTGAATTGTTATTCATGCTGAGATTGCCGTTTGCTTTTCAGTTCCAATCGTGCCATAATTCCGAAAAATCTCATTTCACTTTTACAAAAATACAGATAATGTTTACGATTGAAAGATCTTGAAAACCTCAGAACAGCGGGAAAACTTCTAATTTTTCCGAAATGTCGGCGATTTTTACGTGTCTCAAATGTAGGAAGGGAGTTCGTAATAATATCTCTAAGGTCAATTTGTTTTTGAAGGTCACTCTGAGATTCTAAAACGATGGAAAGGAAGCTGCAATAATCCTTCGATTATTATTCAAGCAAGATTTTTCCGATAATTAGCTCGTCTATTCTTGACTACTTTTATCGACAGATGGGCGAAAGATTCCAAATCGGAATTACTGTACTGTAATGTACTTCCATTTTAAAATTTTATATTTTTTCGATTACTATTGAAAACTGGGGTAGGCATAATTTAAATTTAAATGGATGCACTGTCTCGGTTTTTCGCACGTGGTGTTGGTTTTTTTTTTTTTTTGGGGCTG
>CAJPEX010000957.1:0-73494 GCA_905338405.1 Notodromas monacha
TTGAACTACAGATCTTTTCAAAACACCCACTAGAAAAATAACTTCTCTTCAGACGATTTTTTCGCAAAATTTGTTCCCCACAAAATGTCTTCATGGGAAATAAAAATAAAAAACGGGGAAAGAAATACGATTCTCCCGCCGGCAGAAACTTTTCCCCTGGCGGAAGACAAATCAACAACCTTTGCAAAGCAGAATATTTCTGTAGGGGTTCGTTGAGGTCGAGGGTGTTTTTGTGAAACTATCTCTTTTTTTTTTTTTTACCCTGAGAGGGTACATGAAATGTTGTCGAACCCCAACCTCAGAATGGTGCCAAAGAGGATTGAGAAGGCTTATGCCCTTTTTGCTTGGTTTTCAACCGCAGTGAACAGAGAAATACTTCTCGGGGTCAGCCCTGAATTTTCTCAGGGTCAACTGTTCCGCAAATCTGGGATGGAAGAAACCAGAAAACGAGCTTCTCTGCCAAGATCCTGAAGGTTCTCGATAAATCAAGATTTTTTTTTTGGGTTTCGATCAGAAGAAGAAACCTAAAAAAATAATCAACTCGAAATCATCTTAAACTCGGACAGATATTTTTGTACCTGACTACGATTTTCTGGGTACAATTTGGGAAGCTTCAGAACTTTGCTACTCGCATTACAATTCTAGTCTCATCATGGTTCACACTCCGGACTTGATTTCGAATGCTATGGACGTTTTAGAACCTGAGAGAACAGCATTCTACTTCACAGCATCTGCACGAATGTTTGTTAAGAAAGCTGTTCTCAGTGATTTCAATTTTCCCGGCTAATAACCTATCGCCTTCAATCCAGTTGTTTATTTTTTTATCGTATTTCATTTTGATTCTTCCTATATTCCCGCATAATTTTGGAAACAAAAGACACGACAAGCAATCCGGATACAGCAACGCCACAGTCTTTCGAAACCCCTTGGATTACTCTGTGATGACTGATATCCCATGGAGGAAGAGAAGTGATCTGTATGGATTTGGCGATCGATTTGCTCTAATCCCTCAAGGAGGACTTCTCATCGCTTTACAACAAAATTGTCACAAGTTTTATGTCAGTCGAAACCGCACAGATCTGTCGTGTCGGACTGCTTGCCACATATCTTCACCTACTCGTGAGGAATTTTGAGAACTACGATGCATTATTTTCTTTTTTTTTAAACACGATCTGCTCTGAAGTCTACATTCTTGTGTGTCTTTTTTTCTTGTTCAAGGTTGCACAGCGCCGCCTCTCAGTGATGACGATATTAAAAATTACAACATTCGTTTGGAGTTTGAATCAAAAATCACTCGTCGGAATGTTCCGAGTGATAAAAGCTATCCCCTTGGGACACATGCCAGGTATTTGTGTCCTGATAGGCAATGTGCGGAATTTTCTCGCGGTCCCTCTATGAAACAAGGCGCCAAATTGGAGCCAAAACTGTAATCCAATCAGCGCATCACCAGGATGCGCCGACACAAATGAAAGTTGAAACCGATTCCCGCGAAAGGGGTATCCTGAAATAAAACGCGAAACGAATTGGCGAAACAAAGACCCTCGAGGCCAAAAAAGGAGAGCAATCCCCGGAAACAGGATAAAACAAATCGCCGAAAAAAGTCGGCGCCACCCTTTTGACAGGGGGACATCGACTCCTCTAAAAACTCGGGGTCATTCGACCCCTCAAGACTTCGTGAAAACACAAAACCAGCTGTCAAGAAGGAGACGAAAAATCTCGTCTCTTGTATCGTAAAACAATTTGTCTCCCGAATTCGGGACGTTTTGAACTGTCAAAACTCGAGCTTCGAAATGCTCAACTGGCAACTTTACAATCTTAACAGCCTTTTGCAAACTGTCAAGACCCATGTTTTCCAGCAGAAAACTAATTTAACAAACGGTCAAAAGATCGTAAAAACAACCACCCGGTTTTTGGGAAAATACACATTTATGAAACCTTTACGAAAACAGCAGATGCAACCACCTGGTGTTTTCAAATCTGCGCAAACAAGGAAAACCCGCCAAAATTGGCGCAAGAATCATATATAAACCCCAGAAAATTGGGTAAAACAGTCAGTCAAGTTTAGAAGGTCGAACTGCTGAAGTTGTGTTTTAAATTTCGGAATTCGGGACTTAGAAAATTCTATCCTATCAGGGCGATTTCGAAACATCGCGAAATCAAAAGCGTCGGTACTTTGCTTTTACCTTCGGTCCTTTAAACCCTCGTTTTTGTTAAGAACGTGACTCGTTTTCTTAAATTTATCTCCTCAACGTCGTGCGGAAATACCGTGTCAAAATCGGGACTTGACCCAGTCACGAAATTCTAATTGTAAAGGAAATCAAGTCCACTTCTGGACTACTTGAAATCCTACGACTCCGAATATTGTTCATTGTTGCAAATCTTGTACATCTGAGTGTGTATACCTTGTATTCTGTGCAAACCGTGTGTATAATTTAACAAGAAGTGTGTGTGTGTGTGTGTATCAAAGAAAGGTCTGCGCTAGTAGGGAGAAATCCTGGTCGGTTCGCGCCCGGCCAATTGCCGTGTCTGATTTATTTATCCTCCATTTGAAAACTCTAAATTCTGAAAACTCTGCTAAAAGCTGCAATCAAGGTGTAAGGCTTGATTAATCTAATTCTTACTTATAAAACCTTACAAGATTCTCAAGCATGTAATTGCTAATCTGCACTTGAAAGCTATTACTTATGTTGGAAATTTAAAAAGAGTTCATCACACCCACTATAAGGTTAAAGCAGAAAATTCATAAAATCTTCAACTCCATCATCTAACACGAGAAAAAGGAAATTTCACATATTTTTCAAGCCAGGCAAACAACTTGTAAAATGAAAATCTCTAAAAGCATTGATAATAAGTCATTCATGATTATGGCATTATCAATCCTTTAATCATAGAAGTTTTTGAATGAGCTATTCATAGTGACTGTTAGTGTGAATTTGTGCAAAAATTGTCCTTTTCATTCAGGGTATGAATTTGTCTGCTGCTGCCTTATGATCTGTGTGGCCTTGATTATAATTCTTGAAATAACTTTATTAAATGAGAGTATAGCCAAAATCTGGAAAAATCTGGGAAAGTGAAAACCATAGATTTTGAAATCCTTTGATACTAATCCTATGGCAGGATTGTAGAAAATATGCCACCCAGCAGTAATTTTGTCCAACCATAAAAGAAAAGTAAAATTTTGGGAATTTTCTGGATTTGGGCTCTTCTGATCCTGCTAGATATTTTATTTTTTTTTTCAACCCCTGGCACAAAATTGTGTGAATAAATCCCAATAGCACTGTGCAAGGGTAAAAAAAAGTGCAAAGTAACCTTGGGAAAATCCCTGTGAAAATGCTTTAGATAAGGCAGAAATTTAAAGTAATGTGAGCTTGAAGTTCAGCACTACAGTATTTGTTTTGAATTCAGACCCAGATTGAGGATCTCCATACTGCAGCTCGATTTGGGACAGCTCAAGAGTTTGAGAACTTGTTGAATCACACAGATGTGTGGTTGCGAGCAAAGGATCCCAACTGCCAGGATCAGAATGCTGTGCATAAAGCTGTGCTGGCCCGCAATGTTGATGTCATCGACTTCATTGCTTCTCACTATCCAGACTACATCACTGAGGAAGACAGTGTGAGAACATTTCAATTTCTAAACTCATGCAGGTGGACTCTCTCTACAACAAATTAAAAAAGGGCCAAGGAAAAATCCTTGTTGAGGGATTCATTGTAGAGAATTCCTATAATAAGATTGGGAGAGAACCCAATTGGACAAAAAATTGCTATGCAAAGAATATCCTTGTAGACAAGATTGTTGCAGAGATCCTTCATGTCCTTCAATTTCCTCCGTGGCTATACTGTTAATATGTATACCATTTTTCAAAGAAATAATTTTAACAACTTGAAAGCATGGGAAATGATCGACTGCTTTTCAATGATGGGACTACAATACTACATACAATACGCAATAAAAAGACTTTCATTACAGACTGAAATATAGCTTAATTGAATGAAGCAAGTTTGATTTATCTTTGAATCTTCTTCATATTCAGAATCTTTTCGATTCTTCATTTCTAGCAACAAATTAATGGTTTCAACATAAAAAATTGGGAAAACATTTGTAAAAGAGAGATTCGCCTCACTAACTTCGTGATGAAAAATCCAATGCATTAAATGGGCAAGGCATCATTCTTTCTTAATACTACAGTTCAATCTTGATAACTCTAGCCTTGCCAAGTCACAAACCTGCCAATGGTCAAATACTTTTCAAGTTCATACCTGTATTCCCTTAGAAATAGGGAATAAAATCATCTCTAACTTCAAGGCTTTTCTTCCTTTAAACCTACAGAACTCAAATTTTGTTAAGGCCTTTTGACTATTATTTCATTGACATAGGATAAAGAAAAGCAATAGACATGTTATCAGATCTGCATTGCAAAGAAATTGAAGATTAATTGGGCAAATGAACCCATGCCTCCAACTTTGGCATCATTTAAGAAGCAATTCAAGGTCCAGAATATCACCAATTACGATTTCTCGTAATTCTCCTCTCAACCCCCCGCACCCCCTCTTCCCAGCAAAAATGCTTCTTTCCATAACTCAAAGCTGCCTAAATCGAATTTTGTCGTTGGTTCCTTCATTGGAATTACAAATGTTCAACTTGAATTTTCCAGAATGGACAGACTCCCCTTATGCTGGCCGAATCACTGGGCGAGTTCGGAGTAGAAATCGTTCGCCTGCTGCGAGACGCAGAACGTGCCCTCACATACTCGTCGTCCTCGTCTTCACGTGGACAAGGCGAATCCGTGGACCGCCAAAAACTCGTCTACCGCCGCCGAATCGGCCACAAGTCCGCCACGAATCGAAACAACGACGGCGGCGATTCCAGAGGTCATTCTGCTCACGAAAACCTCAAATCTAATCGACGGCAGCAGCAGCAAAAGCGAGAAACGGCGGCGTTTGAGGCGGCTGTTGCTTGGGGCGTCATGCCGCAGGTGCAGCAGCCGCAGCAGCAACAGCTGAGTGCGGTCAAACGGGTAGATGTCGCTCTAAGTCCTGAAATCGATCCTTCAGAAAGGGGCTCCGTCATCCTGGAAGAAGTGGATGACGTGCTGGAAAACAACCAACTGGAGCCGACATTTCAAGTCGTTTCCACTGAAGAAGAACTTCTTCAGGACTGCGAATCACCAGATCAGTTGGAGTTCATTCCAAACTTCTTCCCTGATGCATGTGAGAAAGTAATGCAGATGAGATGGAATTTTTTGACATAAGGTTGTAATGTAGGTTTCAACCCTTTGGGCAGCAACAACCTCCTTATTTCCATGCTGTGGCAAAGTTGGGAATTTATTGCCTGTATATGCAGTCACACTTTAGGTTTCTGTAAGATCAAAAGAAAGGTGTCTGTGTTCAGAGGGCTAAAGTAGGGTAAAATACTGGACTATGGAGAAACCCTTTGTTTTCCGGTACCGGGTCAGCCGCCAGCCGTTCAATTCACGGTCGCGCACCCGCCAGCCGTCAAACGCCGGTCCCTCCAATTCCCAGCCAGGGCAGTGTTTGGTCTCTCCAATCCCCAGCCCACCAAACTGCGGTCCGGTCACCCGATTGTTGGGGCACCCCAACAATTGGGTGACTAGGATCCCATTGATTCTAAAATCCTGGTTGCAGTGTCTCTCCAGTCTTTGGGGAGCAGAATGGTTTCCTGCAACAGATAATTTTTTTGCACAAAATTGCATCTTGTAAAAATTTTTGCAAAAAGAAAAAACTCATCAATCCCAACCTAAACTAACCTAACCTAACCTAAACTAACCTAAATTAACCTAACCTAACCTAACCTAACCTAACCTAAACTAACCTAACCTAAATTAAACCAACATAAATTGAACTAACCTAACATTGCATTGCACAAAAAAATCATCTGTGGCAGGAAACCATTCTGATCTTCAAACACTGCAAAACAGGATTTTAGAATCAATGGGATCCTAGTCACCCGATTGTTGGGGTGCCCCGACAATCGGGTGACCGGACTGCAGTTTGGTGGGCTGGGGATTGGAGAGACCAAGCACTGCCCTGGCTGGCACTTGGAGGGACCAGCATTTGACGGCTGGCGGGTGTGCAACCGTGAATTGAACGGCTGGCGGCTGACTGGACACGTTGTTTTCCAGAATCATCAATACTGATCATGTACCAGGAATGCAGGAAAATGTCACCCACAGCAATGATTTTTTACTTTTCAGCTAAAATGTTCAGCCAGCAGAGAAAAAAAAATATTGGAATTTTTCATGACTTAGGCCTTGGTTATCACAGCAGTGAGGTTTTTCTTTTATTCAGTGCTCTTGGCACACAAGTTTGAAAAAATATCCTGACTTTGCTACAGAAGGCTTAGACTCCTCATCAGAACCTCAAATTGTGTGCTGATGGTTTGTCTGCTGTCCTCCATTTGATCTTGAAATATGAAAAATAACTAAAATCAGACTTTATTGAGAACAAAATTCAAGTAACCATGAAAAAATGTGCAAAGGGAAAACTTTTTGGCAGACAGACTTGTAAAACATGGGGAGAGGACCTTATTTGACTCAAAACATTTCTACAGAGAAAATAATTGTTGAAAAGATTGTTGTAGGAAGAGTTCACATTTTCATGCAATTTTATCTGAACAGGTCTCCCTTTTCCCTCATACAGTGGCAAAATTATCCATGGGTTATCCATCCTTTAAACCTTTCTGCAGCAGAGCCAAGATATCTTTTCCAGAATTTGGTGCCAGCGTAAGAAAAATAAGGTTTATATAATAGCCTACATCTAGGTCTGAAAAATCTGATTTTCTTCTAGAATAAAATGCAAGGTACCACAAAATTTTTGTAGACTTTTGTTGCATGAAGAAGCCTTAACTCCATTGGATAACAAAATTGTTATGCAGGGCAAATTGTTGTTAACACGATTTTTGTAGAGAAAGACCACCTGTATTCCCACAGAGGAGTCAGAAAAAAATGTTACATTGGGGAGACAGCTTAGAATTAAAAAAAAAGCCAATTGGAAATTTGCACGTAAATGTGACGTGCACGTAATGTTTGGCTCAAATTTTTTTGGAAAATAAGTGTAAGTGATACTCAGGTAAATACAGCATTTTTCTGTTATACTAAACTGTATTTCAGTACCAATTTTGACAAAAGAGCAAGTGACCGACTTGGTGGGAGCTGGAGAGATTTTGGTGCTGCGGAGGCTTGCGTTGGAAGGACAAGGAGAAATTCTGCTGGACGTGGTGCAGGAGGAAGTTGTTTTGAAACCGGAAGTTGCTGAATTTCTGGACGGCGTTCCAGACATAATGGTAAATTTTCTTTGACCATGTCCAGAGTCTAGAAACACTTTTTACGTCATTTTCTACTCTACCAAGGGTCTAACAAAAGTTCTTGGAATACAAATTGAAATGGCATATAATTGAGCTGAAAAATATTATTCTTTAGGGAAAACATATCCTTTGGCACAAGGAAAAAAGCATCCCTGTTTGAAAAATTGTTTGAATGTTTTACAAAATTCACCCTGGCAGAGTTTTGCTCTCCACTCAAAAGAAGTGGTGCCCTTCCTGCAGATTTAGTTGTTGTAGCCTAACTTTCTTCTCAGAATTCTTGAAATCAACATAGTCCAAGGGTTGCCTGCAGGTCTTCCAAGTTAATTCCGCTATTTTCATTAACAGCCGCCACATTCCCATCCCCATTGACCATATTTATTCTGAGGAATTCAAAATTGTAAAAGTTACATGGTGTCACTGTAATGCCAAAAAAGTCCAATGTAATGTTCAGTGTGCCCCTGCACTGCAGCCATTTTGCACTATAGCCACCCAAGTGGGGAAATTGGTGCACACTGGGGATTTGTTTGTAATTCTACACAGTGACCCTGCTGTGCACCTGAAGTGTATCAAAGTTCTTCTGTTGCACATGCATATCCCCAATGTGCACCAATTGTGTGTTCACGCCAGGATTACTCAGGGTCACATTTGTAAACAAATAAGTTACACCAAGGTAACAGTTGGTGCATTTTTGTGATGCTCCTGTTATTTCACATTTGTGCACCAAGTGTAACCCTGGAATGGTAGCAAAATTTCCTCTAAAGGAGTGCACACTTGTACCCCCAGAATATCCCATATGCTCCAGTTGTGACCCTGGTGTGCACCTACTGTGGGGTACCACCAAAAATAGCTCCCCACTGGGGCACCAGTGGTTGTGAAAAACAGAAAACAAGCGCCAACTTGCACCAAAAACATTAGTGCCAACAAGTGCACAACTGAACACCCACAATTTCCAACAATTCAAAAAGCCAACTCAACAAGCCTGTTCCTGAAGACTTCTGAAGCAGACTACTTGTGTTGGACACTTTCTGGAGTAAAATGAAGATTTTTAAAATCTTTATGGGGGTTTCTGGTCTTCTTTGAACTTGCTGGAAACCCCATTAGATGCAATGCTAAAAATCTGCAATCGCACTTACATCAGTCAAATTGAGTCCAGAATCTGCTTTTCATCAATTTATCAACAGACTTACACTATATTGAAGCTGCAGTGCACACTTTCTGGAGCAAAATCTGGAATTGAAATCTGTATGGAGGATTTCTGGTCTTTCTTGACCATGCTCTAAAGCTAGGATTGTTAAAAATCTGCAATCCACACTTTGCAAGTCTAATTCTGTCTAAAACCTGTTTGTGATCAATTCTTCTGCAGACTTCAACTATTGAAGATGCACTGGACACTTTCTGTGCGCAGTTCATTTCCCTGCATGGAGTGTAATCCAAATTAAAATATATTTTCCAGAATTTCTGGTTCAAAATTTTCATTTCACAAACTGATCAATTTGTTTATTATGGGAACAAAGGACAGAATAGAGAGCAGAGCTTCTCAGTAAAAGGCTGGTTCCCTGTAAGGAGGTGACCCAGAAATGGATTGCGGTTGTACTGAGGGGGCACACAGTATTTGGTCCAAAGTGCAGTGAGACCCCAATAAGATGCAGACATAATTGGAGAATCAAGAGTGTCCTGATCTTCTAATGTCCCTAAGTTGAGTCTCAATTTCCCATAGAGTTCAATGCTATTGCAATTAAAACCCTAGGGGGGGCAAAGTTGGACTATTTTTGCAAAATTTTGGAGCACCTCAGAAAGGAGAAGAAAAATATGACAACAGGGGGTTGAGGACAATAACGTGAGGAAAAATCCCTTTTTTTACCTCAGGGCGGAAACATTTTGTGGGGGAATTAATAAAAAAAGGTCAGTTAACCCTTGGATGGTGTTAGGGAGAAACTTACCTTAACATAAATATGTTAATTTTGCAAGTGGATCAATAAATTGGTGAAGTGAAGTTCAAGAAATGTTCAAATAAAAAACAAAATCAGCCTGGGACAAGGCCGGGGAAACTTTTTTGGTTTCCCTGATTTAAATTAGATGTATATTTTGAATATTTTTTCCCACAAAATTGATACACAAATATTAGGTCTTTCAACAATACGACACCCAACAGAACTTCACTTTGAATCGTAGATTTCCGCCATGCACACACTACCAAAGTTCCATGGTATGTGGAGTTTGTTCTTCCGTAAATTGCGAGAGCAGCGGAAATAAAAACTAGTTATTCATTGTTCTTTTAGGTTGTTATCCTTGGTGAGTTCCTTCCCTTTGAGGGTTGGAACTCTTATCAAGATTTTTGCGGTTTTTTAAAATTCATTTTAATTTAATTTTAGCATTGTTCGGTGTGCGGCGGTTTCCCAACAGATGGGAAAGGGTTTGTTTCTATTGCCTGGCAAAATTGGGATTTTCTTGGGTGGTCCTGCATTTCATTTTTCTTGAAGGCCACAAAAGCCAAGCCAGGTCACCTAGGGCCAACTTGGACTTTTTCAGACAAAGAAAGTGCTGCTAACATTTCCCAAAGTTGGACTTTTTCTGCTAATCTGTTTCTGCCTCTAAATAAGAATCCTCTGTCTGGTGCCCAAAATGAGAGGGTTGCAAATCTGAGACGAATGCAACTAATCCAGAGAGAGGCTAAGAAAAAAGGCTCAGCCTTGGTGATGAATTTTTTTGAGCAAAATTTTTCTGTGGATATTAAAAAATACATAGGGATTTTGCCGAACTTTGCCCTGGGTGAAATGTTTTTTTTTTAACTCTGTCCTCACAGACACAAAAATTGGTGGAAAAGTCCACCTTTGCCACCCAAGGGTTAAGCAACAGGCTTTTCTTGGATTAATCCCAACTTTGCCTCAGCCCACCTGGAAGAGTTTTCCTGACCTTCAACAAACTGAAAATTTGGGAAGATGCAAAAATAATCCAACTCAGTCCCCAATGGGAAAGAACCCTCCACCATCCAAGGGTTCCTTGATTCTCTTTTTTGTCCGAAATGGGAAAATTCCTTCAAAAAATGGAATAAAATGTCCACATAACAGGGTCTCACTGTATGTTCCACCAACAACAAAAATTTAGCAGTCCCACATTCAGCCATCTGCTGAGGAATATATTTTACAATGCTTCCACTTCAGCATATTGATATTTTCATTTTTTTTTTCAAGTTGATGTGGAAGATTTTCATCAATTATATTGCAGAGAATCATTGCAGAACTGCATTCTTCAATCTCCAGGGGAAATGTGGCAGATGCTGAAGCTTTGCTGGAAGCCTTGTCAGGTACAACCTTATTTGCTTAACTCAGATACTTGCCTGCAATAATTGGGATAAATTTAAATGCGATGAGCACAAAATACATATTCTTCATGTTGTCGTTGTTGTTGACAATCAATCTATATATTTTTTGGGACATGCAGAGCTTAATCAGGAAGATATCAAGGAACAAGGACAACAGCAGCCACTTTTCTGCCTGCTGCGGCCCTCAGACGCCCTGTTGGGCAGGGATTCCAGTGGGTGCGGGGCACTGCACAAGGCAGTGCTCACGGGTAACGGGAAGCTAGTGGTGGACTGGCTGGTGCAACTGGAACCCAGGTTGCTGCAGACCCGCGACAGGGTGAGTCGGGTTCCGTTGGTTCGGTGACCTCGGGTTTAGTCATCGTCGTTATATTGTGTGGAATTATTGCCAAAGCCCTGATTAAATTTCAAATTGCTGTACTGGAGTACCTAAAAAATTCAAAAGAATTAAAATGCCCCAGTTCTTTACGGGGTTTTTTTTAAAGCTAATTCTCCTGAAAGTGTTTTAACAGTCAGGAAATGAGCACGACCAATAGCGCAGCAGTGTTTTGCTGGTTTTTCAAACTTGGCAAAACCCGCAAAAATTGTGCAAAATAGGTTTCAAAGTGAGGGAGAAAACGGCTTTTAACTCAACGAAATGGGATGTCTTTCATTGTGCAAAATTATGATTTCCTTCTCATTTTTGAGCAGTCCATTTTCAATCTCAATGCCGTAAAAATGACAACCTTTTCTCCAAAAAGTAAGCAACTGTAAAAACGAGTCTAAGATAAATGCACTGTCTTGGAAAACTCACAAGAAGTATGCAAAACAAGCTTCAAAATGTTGTGGGACACGGCGGTTTTGATGTTCAAACAAAATTTGCGGACAAGTTTGGATAAATTGTTTGCCAGTTTGTGGTGTTTTTTTTCGGCGGACAAGTTCTCCAAACTGGTCCGCAAATTTTGGATCATAACCAGAACAAGTTATTCAGAAAATGTCCAAAAATCATCCAAATGAGTTCCAAAAATCTTCATGATTAGATGACTTTTTGAAATTTTTGGAGAATTTCTTGCTCACTGGGAATAAACATTACTGTTCTTTATAAGGAGACAATTTTGGAGAACTTGTCTGCCAGTTTCTGGTGCCAGTGTCTCGTGGCAGTGTCTGGAGAAGTTCTCCAAACTTGTCCACCAGACCGCATATCATCCAAAATGTGTGGACAAGTTTGAAGACAATATCACATTGGATCCAATGTGATATTTCAGAAAATTAAATGTCCCTCTCATTGGTCACAGTGCCAGAACGTAGAGCCAAAAAATTTTTCACTTACAAGATTGGAATAGATCAGGCAATAGCCCTGACATCCTTTTATAGACAACCTCTTCAAAGGTGCAAGGGTGTCCTGAAGAAAATATTGTGCTTGGAATATGAGTGCATGAAAACGTTCAGCTGGAAGAAACATGATGCAAGCAGGAATAGTTATAAATTGTTTAACTTTTACCAACCAAATTTTGATATAATCCTCCGTAGATACTCTTACAAAATTCCAAAAACATTTCACTAAATGCTAAGGTCATTTCAAATAGTTTTTATCCTTTTAAGCAGTGTAAAATGGATGTAATAACATACCATGTTGCTCATCAAGTCATTGTAAATTGGGAGGGTATTCAACTATGATGATTGTGGGAAAAAAGGGCTTTGCTTCCAAGTTTTATACACAAGCATGTGATTGTGGATTTTGACAGAACTTCCTGATATCTTGATTAGCAAACTTTCTACAGATCTTAAAAGTTTGAGGATCATTTTAGATATTGCTTTTTTGTTAACAGTATATAGCAATTCTCCAAGGCTGAATCCAGGTGTAAAAATAAATCTTGTTCTGCATTTGTTTCACCAAATTTATTGGACATTGCTAAAAATTTTCATCTATCAACAGTATAGTTTTTGAGAGAAAATATTTTTACAATTATTTCTTCAAGGTAGAAAAATCTGTGATTTTTAATGATTGGAATGTAGATGAGGTTTTTTAAATATAAAATGAAGTCATGAACACATTTTTCCCCTCAAAAATGTTCCAGCTCTCCCAGTGAGCACAAAAAAGTTTGTTTTTTGTCATAAAGTCATCTAAACCAACTTACCCCAGAATCTTGCCAATTTGGAAAACATTTGGACAATAAGTTGGCTTGGATTAATTTGGACCAAAATTGAACAACTTGTCTAATTTTTATCCAAAAGTCATCCAGAAGTCAACTGCTTTTGGATGACTTTGGGATCAAAACTGGACAAATTTTGGAGGGAACTGGGAGAACTTTTGGATAAAAATTGGAGATATTGTCCATTTTCTATGCAAAGTTGTCCTAGTTCCCTCCAAATTTTGTATTTTTTCCAAATTTCAACATATTAATTATAATGAAAGTTTTTCAGCCCAATATTCTGAGAGTTGAGTTCTCTATTTAAATGTATTATACTGTGTACATGCTGATTTCATAAGGCTGATTCTATTAATGTGTGGCATTGACCCTCATATTCCATTGAACCACTGGTAATTAAGGAATATATGTATTTAGCATATCCATTAAACCTATTCTTTACCTACATATCAAGCCAACCTATCTAAGATGCTATCCTATTTAGCTTATTTGAGAATGTTGTACCTCACCTGGAATTGAACCAGGAACTCCTGCATGGATGTCTGGCACCTTAGTCAGATAGCTACAACCCACTAATGGATTGCAGTTTGGTCAAGGTGGATTTAGCTTGTTGGGACAAGTCACAAGCTAAATCCACATGTTCCTGAAACTTGTCTGCCAGATGCTGGCACCAGAAACTTGCAGAAAAGTTCTCCTAAATTGGCAGACAAGTTTTGCAGGACTTCTTGCTCACTGTGGTTGGTTTTCGGTATGAATATGAATATACCTCATTGTAGTATAGGCATAGCATAACTAGTTGCATAAGATCTAGCTTGTGAGTGCAAAGCTGGATGTAAATGTGACTGACTCTCACTCAGATGGCCCCAGTTCAGGCCCCAGGAGCATCACCAAATCGCTTGTCAGGACTTCAGATTTGAATCAAGGGAGCCTTTATAGCAGCAAAGACTATTGTGAACCCAGCTCAGTATATAAAGCAAGCAGAAGGAACAGGAAAGAGGACAGCACAAGGAAAGAAAAATAATGAATTAAATAGCATTCAAATGGAATTTTTTTCATTTATCTTACTGCTGTCAAACATTGGGGCAATGCCTTGGCATCACCTTGGAAATGGCACATTTGCAATGGCAATTCAATAGCAGGATATACTGCCTTTCACTATAGACATTGCTGTTGGATGTGGGCAATGCAATATTAGTGCATTGGCCTATGTTCCACATCAATGTCCAAGTGCTGGGACATTGGGTGGTGAGTGGTGACCAACAATACATTGCCACCATGTTCATGTCCCAATTCCTTGGCAACACAATTTGCAATGCTGGCATTATTTGCTGGGTAAGAAGTGCACAATCCTTGAAATAGAACAGCAGTTTCCTGCCAAACCTAATTTCCCCAAAAATTTTTCTGCGGGAATATGATAAAATACCAGACTTTTCCCCAACTTAGTCCTTGGTGCAAAACTCTATTTTTTTCATTGTCAGTGCTCATGGGCACAACATTTTACAAAAATATCCCAACTTTGTGGCACATTAAGGGTTGAGAGGAAACTTCAAAATAAATCATCAAGCAATTCAAGGGTAACACTGTGTATATAATTTCAATATTTTTTCTGGCTTTCAGGCAGGAAGAACAGCGTTGCATTTTGCTGCTGGTCTGAATGACGCGAATTTCGTGTATGAGTGTCTTGTTGGACTCGGTGCTGATCCTACCGAGGAAGATTACGTGAGTAAATCCGAGTTCCTTCCGACATTCCTGGCGTGCTTATGAAACGTGAGCAAGGAGAAGATGAACATTTCCGGTACTTGAAACATTTTTCATGGGGAATTTCGGACAAACTTTGGACCAGTTTTTCTTGGCTTTCTTGAGAGAACTGAATCATGTAGGTTATTGTCTAGTTACTGCTGAGTGCTGAGTAGCTTGCCAATATATGTTTTTGAGCGTTCAGGGCAATTTAAAACTGATCCTTCTTTTCAGAAATTGAAGCAACAATGCTGCAGAAATTATGGGAGATCTGCGAACAGAATAATCAGCATATAACCATGTTTTCTTTCGCCAAACTTGGTGGATTAATTTATTTATCTTTTTAGCATCTGAAATATTTCAAATTCCCTATATACAGTATTTCGAAATGTTTATAATACAGTACTTCGCAAAAATACAGTGTTTGAATGGTTTCATGAGTCCACAAATTCATCCTTGAATCAATTTAACATCATGTCAGTCAACGCCTCTATGGAAAATTGAATTGAAATACATTCTGATATTCCTTGAGGCTTGACTTGAGTAATTGAGTAGCTCCTGATTTAGTGTTATTTCATAAACTCGGTGGTTATTCTTTTAATGAAGCACTGAAGCCGAGATTTTTTTATTGTTGTATTTCTATGCATACATAGTATGTTCTGCTTATTGTACCGCAAAAGATTCACAGTGAATCAGCAAGAATCGCGAATCGGGGTCACAGCAAAACGAATTGCAAAATCGACCGTGAATTTGCGCAACTTATTGTATCCTTTTGTGCAGCAAGTTGTTAATCGATAGCGTGAGAACATTCTTATATTCTTCCGGTTGCTTCCAAGAATTTTTTGAAAAGTCTCTGACTGAGGTTTTTCGTGGGTATTTTGTCATCGGAATAAATGTCACCGGGACCGACGGAATTATTTTTAAGGGGATTAACTGTACGGCATCCGCACTTGGATTTAATTTTGATTTAAACATCGGAACTAGAAATCCTGAAGGAACATAGTTTTTTTACTGTGTCAAATCATCATAGAAAGAATTGTGGAATAATTCGTTGATTGATTTCGAAGAGGGCAAAATTGAAGACAAGCTTGATTTTTACTGAATGGAGAATTGTAACCGTCATAAATTTTGACTCATTTCCAAAAATGCTTTTTCCGAAATATTCTCAGGATTTGTGTCATCTGTAAGTTTAATTTTTTTTAATTGAAACCAGACATTTGGCGTTAAATTTTTGATTTATCTGACAATATTCTGAATTGTTTCCACGTTTTCTTTATTGTTGATTTCTTCCATCCCTACATGGAATGCCTTTTCTTTATTTCTTTGTGAGCACAATGAACCATTTTTTTATTGTAAAATCATTCCATTACCCACAAATTTTCCAAGAATTTTCAACTACTTTTTGTATTGAAATCCAGCAGAAGATATCTTCTATAACCTTTTTCTGTTCGCAGTTTACCACGAATGGCTGATGAAATAAATTTAATCAATAATACAGGAGTACATGAAAAGAATGAACTTATCATTAAACAAATGAAAAAGGAGGAAGGAAATTCCCCCTTCAACTGATTTACGTTTAAAACAGAGTTTTTTCTAGCAAAAAAAAACCATTTTGAGACACGTATAGAAGGAATTTTTTCCCATAAAATTCTCACTTAGTATATTTTTTGACAGTAACCTCAAAACTTCCCACACACAAAAAACTTGTCCGTATACCTAGTAGAAAACATTCGAGATTAAAGTTTTGTTCAAAATTAAAAAAAAAAATTCCTGGACTCCGTTCGTCAATTTTGTAAAGCAGAACTTTCGAACTACTTTATTGACTGCGTATGTTGTTATACCTGCGGAATTTTCTTATAATCGGACATTAAAATTCCATCTCTTCCTCTCCAATTTTTCACGAGAATTAATCATGATTACTTTAATTTTTTTTTCCTCAACCAGGGTGTATAGCGAACCATTTTTCCAGCCAAGGTACTAGGGCCGCTCAATAAAATAATGCAACCCACTGAAAACACGCTGGGAACCTGGGTCGCACACACATCAGTCAATCATCCATTCACTCACACACATGCGGGGGGTTGTCATGGTGACTAGAGCATCAACAACTTACCTTCTTCCCTCGGGTGTGTCATTAATCTTTCACGCAGCTTCCTTTACGAAACAAGAAATACAGCATATTCCCCATTTTCAGTCTGAAACTTGAAACGACCGGGAAAAAAAGGCGAGAAGAAAATTGCTGCTCGGGAACTTTTTAAAAAATGCAGTCAGCAGTGCAGCTAATGAATGGTAAAATTCCTCATACGAAGATTACGTCATAAATATAATTTTATTTTTTACCAGAGATGGAAGGCAAATAAAGAACCTTTCATCCATTGAAACTTTTGTTCATGAAAATTGCAAAGAAAATATTGAAATTATGGCCTTACATTGGATCAGCTCAAACATTATTGCAGGGGAGTCTTGGTTAACATATGCCCCAGTCAACAAACTATTTGAATAAAAAACTTTTAATTTTGGCCTTGGCTGCCTTGGATAACAAACCATGACTTGGTTTACAAACTTTGATTGCAAAGGCAGGCCTATCAAAAATGCCCTGCTGATTGTATCTGAAATTGACACCATATTGTTATCCCAAATTGGCAAAGGAATTGATTAGAGACACTTTTGCATAGAAAAAAACGTCTTTCTTTTCTAAACAATTAATCTAAAATCTCAACTTCCCAGGATAAGCTTTTTGTTGAGAAGAATTCTAGTCTTTATGGCCAGGGTAAAGTGAAACTACACTTCTCAATTACGTGAATATGTATATTTTGATGAGATTTCAGCAAACAAGAGTCAGACCAGCAATGAATACCAACACATACACTTCACGGTACTTTTATAGATTCAAAAGAAACCAGATGTGCTTGTGCAACCAAAACAGGGCAACAGAAAGGGGACCAGGCAAATGACCAGGAACCAGACAATGCATCTAGGTCACGTGATGTCCTTGTCTGCTTCAGGGCAGCAAGTTGCTAGGCAGATATTGAAAACATGGAGAGCATTTATCTACCTGTCATAGGAGATAGGACACATATATTTTGTTGACAATATACAAGTGGTACCTCACAATTTGACCTCCTGCAATTTGAAAATCCCAAAATTTGATGGTCAAATTTTTGGGGAGGTTGACTTGCAATTTGACCCTTTCCCCACATTTTTACCTGCTTTGGGCATTTTTTCACATTTTTGCAGTAATGTTTTTTAATGTCACAAAGCCTCTCATAATTTGACTGCTTTGAAATGTGACAGTAATTTGGGAATGGATTAGGGTTGAATTGCAAGGCACCACCTTTACTGTATTTCCAAGTAGATATTTCTTCCTCTTCCTCAGGATTGAGGCATGACTTGAAAATAAAATTATTATTGCACAATTTTGACTTTTATTTTAACATTTCCGTAGTGTTTTGCATATGTATTCCTTGATAGTTCTCTGAATCTGTTTCCAACTGATGAAGAAAATTGGGCTTAGTGCTGGAAGGAGTGTGCAGAAATGCAGAGTGATTAAATTGTGCGAAATAATTGACTATGAAGCCCAGATACATTTATCAAATGATTTTTTTAATGTAGAAAATGTTGACTCCACCTGCCCTACTTGGCATACTTCTCAGGCTCCTGTCTTCATCAACACTTCTTTGAGCTCATCTTTAAATTTGCTCAATAAAGGTTCTTGGAGTCTAGGCAGAACCCGTAAAAATGATGGGTGAAGATTATATTGATTTTAATTAACTTTTTTGAAGCTCTGGAAAAATGTGATTTGGTTAACAAACTATTTGGTTAATAAAATTTTCTTACAAATTCTTTGAGTTGATAAATCAAGACCGCACTGTATTTGTAATTTTGTTTCACGATAAAAAAAGTTCTGATATAAAACTAATTCTCAGTTATTTAATAATGTATTAGGGAATGTTGAACGTAGGTCATTGCACCGTAATCCACCATAAGGCAGAAAATACCGCATGATAATGCAAATATTTTGAGGAAATCAATAGTAAACTCGTTATATTTTCACTATCGCTATTTTTTCCATTTTCTCAGAAGCGAATTCTTTGTAATTTCTGCTTTGGATTATCTCAGTTTTGTAATCTTTGAGGGAAATTTTAAAAATGAAATTGAAATAACAAAGTTTGATACATAGAGAATATCGTTGTAGAAGTATATTGTTATAGAGTCTGTATCCATGTTGGACAATTATATTCCTTGTTTAAAAATCGAGTCTTCTGAAAATGCAGTTAAACTCACGATCGAGTCTGCCGAACTAAAATGAAAATTTTGAGTCAACTCCTCGCCGTTTCGGTGATGATGAAGCCTTAATTAGCAACTCGTGTCTTCTGTCCAGCTGACGAGAATATAATGACCATTTCAGTAGTAACACAGTCAAATAATATTGTGTTAGGAAAGCTACTCAAGGGAAAATGCCTCGTCATACACGTACACGAATGTAGGCGTACAACACTAGCGGAGGACAGAAAAAAAGGGATCAATGAAGTTCAAGGCCGACCTTGCGCCGAAATAATGGAGGATCGTTCCCGACCTGGGGATCCTGCCAATGACCTTGTCCATGGCTGAAAACGTCCAAAAACATCCTGTTCAAGGCTTCTTTTTTTTCTTTATTTGGCATACGCTACAATGTTCATACAGACGACGTACATTTTGTGCGCAGTTTCTTAAGAATGCGTTAGTTTCTTTTTGTTGTTGTGCGAATTCATTTATGTTGCAATTCTGACGTGGACCAGTGAATGATGACCTTTTTTGGTTTAAACATGGTTTCATGTCTGAGGTGAAATAAGCAAAACCCAAGGGAGGATTCCAATGTGTTTTCGAGTATCATTAAATGCACATTTTTAGGGGCTCGCAATTTTTGAGTCTCGATATTCCGAGTCATTCGGATAGGAAATAGAAAAAAAACCTTTTTTAATTTGCTGACGAGTTTCGGAAATTGCTGACATTTTGCTGGAAATTTATTCCTCAGTATCCGTCATTTCAGGGTTATTTTTGCGTTAAGTGTGCGAAGTGTACGAACCCAAAAATTGCCGAAGTCATCACATGTTTTCATTGGAAAAAGGTTTTTAGTTCGGGATATGGTCTGCAGGTCGATTGTTGCAATGATTTAAAATAGTTTGCCGTATAATTTGACGGCAGGAAACCTCTTTACGTCACTGGAACAAAACAAATTCAGCAATTGAAGGTATTGTGAAAGCATAATTAAAATTTCGGCGCTGCACTTCTTTATTTAGGAGTTTTTTTTTAATTTCAGGATATTGTCAACAAGATTATTGTTTCAATAATTGAAGTGTTCTGGCATAATTTGACAGCAGAAAAACCTGCTCACGTTACTGAAAAAGTAATAATTCAACAATCAGGAGGGCCAATTATAGTTTATAGTCATATTGTGACAATGTACAAAAGATTGATGGAAATGTATATGTGTATTATTCCCCAAATTTGGTATTATTCCTCACAATACAAGAATTACTGTAAAGGTGCGATCAAGATTGTGTATGTTTTATGAGAAATATCCATGCTGCCATTCAACATCAGTCATGTTTACCCATTTTGAAAAAGAGATCATGACCTTGAAAAGCAAGAACAAAAGTGAAGCACATGTTCAATCTAGAATCCTCTTTGATTATTGTGAAGCTTGTCAAAAAAATAGCAGGCAAGTTTTTGAGATTAGCAACACTCGTGCTAAACTTTCAAGGAATCCTGTGGAACCAAGTCTGACCTTGGGTTGCCATGGTTTTCTCTGTGAATCATTGTCCTCCAAGAATTTTTTCCTGAAATACATGAAAGTCTGCGAGGACAAAGTTATCCATTTCATCCTAAAGTTTTGCTGGTCAAGTCCTGACAACCAAAGTAGTACGTTAGAAGGGAATCAAGAGTATTTTCAAGCAGGCCTAGCAAGCATTCTCCAGAGTACAGGTGGTACCTTGCAATTTGTCCTCCTGAAATTTAAATTCTCTGCAATTTAATGGTCAAATTTGCTGGGAAGTTGACTTGCAAGTTGACCTGGGCCCTACAAATCAACCCACAGAGATGGGTAAAAACATGAAATACAATGTAGAAAACATCATATTTGATGTTGCTTCACACTTTGACCACTTTGCAATTTGACTTTAGTCCAGCAATAGATTAGGACTGAATTGCCAGGCACCACCTGTAATTTGATTGTATACCTTGATTCCAAAATTCCAATATTGCTTATGTATTTCATTGCTATTTTTTCAAGCTAAGGAAATGTACACCAAGATCCCCAACCAAAAATCTGACAAAATATTAAAACATTATATAATAGGGCTTTGCCCCAACTCATTATTTGAACTGTGCCTCATGTCAATTCAAGAACTGAAATGTGTTTAAAACAAACTGGAGGAGCCCATCAGTATCCTATAAATCAAATTTCGAAGAATTTATAAGAAGTTTGAACTTACTCTCAAGCAGGACCTTGTTTTGTTCTAGCTTCACCATAACATGTATTTCAAAGCCTGAAAACTTGAAAATATCAAGCAGTCAATTTAGAATTCTTTGTTGTCTGCTAGAATAAGTTGCATAAATTAAGCCGTAAATTTATTTATTCTTTCTGTTCGCAGGACGGCAAAACTCCGGCATATTACCAAGCAAATCCCCAGGATCTCCGTTTGGAAGATTTAATTTTGAAGAAAGGTCGACCGGAATTAGAAGAGAAACTCGAAGAAGAAGAAGAAGAAGAAGAAGAAGACCGAACAAACTCTCCAGATAACGACCAAGAAAACCTAAATCCTCTTCAACAAGGAATCCAGTCACCACAGATCCAACCCAGATCAGTCACTTTCGGTCCCCCAACAAATCAGAGATTTGAAAGTGCATCAGAGAAGCATCAGCAGGAATCATCAGAGTCTGCAGACTTGCAGTTCCACCAGGAACTGGTGGACGATTCGGTGTTGGCAGAGGATTTCACACATGAAATGCCTGGAAAGCCTGATTTCAATGAAGATGCTGTGAGTGTTGGTCCAGCGGGGAAAAAGGCCAGGAGACGACGTTATTCACTTGCTCCCAAAACTGCCAACGGCATGGACAATAATAAGGAGGATCAGAGTGATAATTTAGCTGCTGTTCAGCAAAATGGATTCTATGTTCATTCATCTCCACCAATTGGTGAGTGGACAATGTTTTCCGTATGACCTAACATATTTTTACATTTGACACACCTAAATGAAATTTCTCTCAAGCCAAAACTTGTGTATTTTTTATGTTTTGTTCCTCGCTGGATTATTATTAATTTTAAGAAACAATGTATACTGGCCCCTTCCTCCTTTCTTATTCAAGCCTCGTATGACCAAAATCTCTGGAGGTCTTTGGGTTAATAAATTGACCATTTTTGAACTGTACACTTGAATCCAAGTGCAGCATAATTTAAATTCATTCATCTAGCTGTTCAAGGATTGGAATATAACACAATCTACCTTCTTGTAAATTATACATATTTTTTCCCGAAAAGTGCTGATTTTTCAAGTCAAAACTGCCCATGTCAAGTTTTTTTTCAACTCGCTGAGTTTAACTTGAAGAGGTTTCACCATTTCACTGAGATACTTTTTTTTACAGGTTTGTCAAACAATAGACAACCCTTGTTATAACATGCCTCCAGCAGGGAGAAAAAATAATCTGCCAGAAAAAAAGTCAATCTTCTATCAGATAACGGCGACTGTTTTCTGTGGAATGATGAGGGATAAATTTCTTAAAATCTCGGTGGTTTCGGTGAAAAAAAAAAACATACAGTCTCACACGAAGGAACTGATGACATTTTTCACCAGAAGAAGAGATTTCTTTCATAAAAAAAAAAACATTTCTTGGTGAAAAAGAAACTTTTTTCATGCTTTGGCAGATGCCGATGCATTTTCTCGTGTGACTGACGAAATTGAAATGAGGTGAAATATGCAAAATTGATCCTTATTATATGCCTGTTCCAAAATGACTTTTATATGCCCAAATCTGTGTTAAATATTCAATTCCTTCGTTTTCTGACTATTGATAATTTGGAAATGTTTTGTCATCCTCAAGTTCCCTCAAATATTTACATTCATTACAATTTAGATAGGATACTGTACTCACACGTGTATTATGGGTTATGATGAGAAACCCGCAGTTATAGTTTGTCGTTTGAGTGACACCTACACGAAAGGAAGAAATATGTTTCCATCTGGACGATACTGAACATCGATAGTGTCGCCTCTCCATACACGCAACAATTGATCGCGTTTTGACTTTTGAACAAAATAGTATTAGCCTTTATTTTATTTGATGAATGATGAAAATTCCGCGAAAAAACTCGAAGAAAAATCTGCGTTCAACCCGATGAATTTCACGAAGGGCTTTTTCATGTATTTTTGTTGCGTCCAGAATCTTTTTTTTTTTTTGTGGTTTATTTTACCGTGTTTCCGAACTTTTGAATCTGCAGCTGTCAACACCAGCAACATCCGGCAATACATCCGAGACGGAGACTTGGATAAACTCTACGAAGTCTTACTGGAGGGTCAAGGACAGAAGCTGATCGGCGAAAACGCGTCTGACCCACAAGTCCGAGCTTTTCTCAAGAGTGTCCCTTCACTAATGGTGAACTTTCCTCAATTAATTTAAACTGAATTATGCACGAGATTCACTGATAATCGTCACACGCATTCCTGACAATAACACGCATTATGGGAATGTGCATCTAGTGTCCGGTGTTGACGAGAAGCGTTGCCGTGACGATTCCGAACCTATGTTATATTTTATGCAAATGCTTAACAAAGTTGATTAAAAAGTTGGATAGGTGTCGCTATTATTCATAGTACCAATGCCGTCCGTAACTCAGCGTTTATGTCGGGGTTCATCAGTCTATGTTTGCTCGATGTTGCCATCGATCAAAAGACCAGGAAATTATTTCACCAACAAATACCTGCATTGGTGTTTTAAATTATTTTTTAAAATTGGTTTCCCAGAAAATTCAGCGTATTTTTTTTTGGAAATTATTATTACCGTCAAAAACCAAAATCACGAGAGGTTCATCCCATACGTTTCGAAAGTTATAACATTTGGTACACTTTTTTTTGGAAAATATATACGAAACTTTTATTACTTTTGATTTATAAAATACGAAATTGTGCTCTGTAGGAATAAGTGAGCTTATTTTGCCTTTCAGACTCCTTTTTATGAGAGTGAGAAATAGAGATTTTCTTTCGTTCAGGCATTTTCCATATCTCAAAGTTAAGAAAAACAATCCACTGAATTTTTGTTGGACATTTTAAAATTCTTTGGAAACTATCTAGATGTGATTAAAACGCCTGCGTTTCCATTGAAACCTACAAAGAAAATCCGATTTGACATGTGGACTTCGTGTCAGATATGGACCCCAAATGTATCCTACATTCAATCATGCTCATGCTTAATTCAAAGGCTTTGTCTCTATGCGCATGAATTATAAGTCACAATAAATGGAAGAAAGTTTCTTAACATAATCAATGGAATAGTATGAGCAAGGAAAAATTGCTGTACAAAGTACAAGTGAGACCAAAAGATGAGGACATAATTGGTGCATTGAGATTGTCCCTAAGTTAAGTCTCATTTTCCCTTGGACTTACATTGAATACTTTTTCATTGGTGTTTTATGGACAAAATACTCAACAGAATTCCATGAAAAAAATTTTGCCTCCCAATTGAAACTTATTCAATCAATAACTTCCAACAGAATATGGTAATTTAGAACATTGAATATACTAATACCCTCTGTACAGTAAATTTTTGAAATGCTACCATTCTCTGTAAAAATAACATTCAAGTGTAAAAAATAGAAGGAAGTCCCTTTATGCTGGAAGTAATTTTCTTAAATCAGCTTAATGGATGGTAAATTGATGAGAGATATGCCAAAGAGCTTTTCTTACATCAATTTTAGGGTTGGAAATGTCTGTGTCTTGTAATTTGGCCAAAAAGCAGTTTGCAATTTCATCACACAATGTCCACATGTCAAGTGAGTGTCTGCATGTCAGGACTTCTTTTATTCATTATTTACGGGAAAATAAGTGTCCCTTTGTCAAATTGTCCACGACATGTCAAGGTCTCCGCATGCGGGAGTCTCACTGTATTTTGCACGAGCTTTCTTTTTTTTGGCAGGCAAAAATCGATCTGTTGCACAAGGCAGCAGAAAAAGGGAATTCCGGAGATTTCCAGAGTCTGTTGGACAGACGGCGACTGGTTGGCGCCAAAGACCCTCGGGACGGAAAGGGACTTTTGCACAAAGCCGTTCAATTCGGCCACCTGGACATGATCAAGTTCCTGTCAAACAAGTTCCCCGAAACCCTGCTCATCAGGGACAACGTGAGTCACCAACATTTATTATCGTCTGCCATTCTTTCATTTCTTCTTTTCTTCCATTTCTGGTCTTGTAAAAATGTTTCTGTCTCTCTCTTCCTGTCGGGTCTTAATCATTTCTTCTATCATTCTGCTGTGAGAAACACATTTTTCCCCAAGACCTCAACAACAACAAAACACCAAGACTATGAGATGATTATCATAGAAAAAAAGCACACGGCACAAAAAATTGTGCAATGAATCACAAGAAATTAAAAATAAAGTCACACGAATATACGACGATAGGGGGAAATATTTTTGGCGTTTATATGTCACGAAAAGCAGATATAGATCTTCCAACAACAACAAATGTTCAAGCTTCGCCATAAATGAACCAAAAGAAAAAATGAAAGGTTTTCATCCGTATATGGTACATTCTGTGTACCAAAAAAAAAAATACACGTTTTCCTGCAACAGAAAATAAATCTGCTAATAAATGCATTTCGTGGTCTAAAAACTCCTGTTTGAATGTCAGCTTCAACGTGTGAATTTTAAAACATTCACCCCTCAATTTTTGTTGAATTTTGATGAACATCTTAGTCCTCAAGGCTATATAAAGAAAACTTACCTTTTTAGCTTTCATTGGTATACTTTTCCTATGCAGAATACTTTTATCAGTTTTGTATTTTTTTGCCTCATGAGAAATCATCCATTGATGGTAAAAGTGAATGTCACACATACTGCAGTTTGAAAGAAAACAGATAATTACATTTTTTTCATGTTGGAAACAAATTTCACTATAGGCTGAAGAATCAAAGTGAACGCCTAAGATGACAAACATTTTACATAATGAATGAGCCTGCTTTAAGCCATTTAAATTTAATTTGAATACGTTGTAAAAAAGTGGAGGAGGAGGCGAAAATGATTGCAGGTGGTACCACGAAATTCAATCCTAATCTGTTGCTGAACTAGGGTCAAATTGCAAATCAGTCAAATTGCAATATACTCTGTGAAATTTAAAGATATAAGATTTAAAAACGTGAAAAAGGCCGAAAGCAGGTCAAATTGCGGGGCAAGGGTTGAATTGCCCTCCCTGCAAATTTAATTGACAACTTTGCAACATGTTTCATGAGAATCGCAATGATTTTTTTGTGGTACCAAACTGCATGCAAAAGTTGGTTGTACAGAATTTGATCCCGTAAAGTAACATTGAATAATTCTTTCTGGTTACTTTTTGTCTGCGTTCTTCACTCACGAACAAAGTAAAAACATATGGGAAGAGTTGACAAAAATGAATTATTAATATCTGACCCCGTTTCAGCAGAATAAGCACCAAAATTCCCCCTTTTTTCAGGACCTCTTCGCTATAAATCGATTCCTGTAACGTAGTTTCTTTCCTTACTCCTGTCCTTTTTGCATCGCGTGTGGCCTTCACGCAAATCAACAAAATCAACAAAGCTGCTTGCTTCTTGATAAACATCCAAAGGCAAAAAACGAGTGATAGAATGTACTGGACATGTACGTATGGTAAGTAATTCCCAGAAGCCATCAGTAACGCTTGATGAACGTAGAGGTCAGCGCTGAGTTGGTTGACCTTCAGAGGGGACATTTAGGGGGATTCTAAAAAGTTTTTTTGCACTGAATGCAAAAACAAGAATAATTTGTCTCCTATGCATCGTAGTTTTAAAGGCATTAAAGTTGAAATACTCTCATTCATTTCCCAAAATTGGTTGGATCAAAACCAAGCTAAGTTTTGATTTGCTTCAAGGGAGAAGGTGTTCCTTGAGGTTATGACCTTAATTTGTGAAGGTATTCATTATTTGTGTAATGAATAATTACAGAATATTTAGACAGCTATAGAGGTATGCGTTTAACCTCCTCAAAATTTGAATTGAGTTGTATTGAACAGGAAGCTGTATTTTTTTTTCAGTGTTCACAATTGTCAAGCAAGGTTCCCTCAACCAAACCCCTTCCCCACCCCACCCACATTCATCCTAACTCATCAGAAAGGAAATTAGAGAAATAAGCATCCCAAAACATATACAAGTGCAGAACTGATGTAAATAAATACACTTTCTTTCGTGCCCTGATAACAAAAACAAAATGTCAGTAATACAAATTGCAGCATCAGGCAATGATACTGATCCCAAATTAAAGCACAAAGGTGTTCAGCCTGCTCCCAGATAAGGTTTATTTGATGGAAAAATTTGAAGAGAGAATCTTTGATAAGAAATCATATGAAGTTAACAGTTCATCTTGGTCCTCGAAGATTTTGGAAAGAGCCCTTTCCTTGAAGTTTAAGAGTCCTAAATCCTTTTTGAAGCTCATTTCTTTAGCAGTAGAATGCTGGGCATACTTTGAATGGATTATGGAAATTTTATCTGGACTTTTTACCCTTGTGCAGCAAAGTCAGGATATATTTGCAAAATTGTGTGTCACTGAGAACTGGGAATTTAAAAAATGCAACTTTTGTAGGAAGGCCTGAGTTGAGAAAAAGTCCTACATTTTTTTCTAATCCAGCAGAAAATTTTGGATGAAAAATGAATGAAAAAATCCCTCACTGGGTGGCGTTTTTTCCTGCATTCCTGGTATAGGATCAGCATGGACAATTTCTGAAAACAAAAGAGAATTTGCCTCCCGGATTTTTTCCCGACTTAGGCCTTCTCCACCTGGGAGCATTTCAGCAACCTTGGGTCAAACTGAAATGCTCCACCCCCCAAAATATATCCCAGCTTTGCCTCCCAGTGGAAATGAACCCTCTGCCATCCAAGGGTTAAATGTATTGCTGTAAGCTTTTTTGGAACATCCACCCCCTATAAATTGCCGAGGAAAACGTAATCAACTGAAAGTGCTGGTGTAGACCAGTTCTTCAGAATAAATGTTCATGATTCACATTCAAAATTATTTTTGAAGATCACAGTTTTTCAAATGCCAAACACAGCCAAAAAGGTTTAAAAAAGATGATGTTTACTTCATGCAGGTTTAATGTTTAGAAACTCATCTTAAAATCAGTCAAAATTTTCAAAAATCTCATTATAACATATTATTTGTTATGACCAACTTTTTCTGGAGCCCCCGTGCGTTTGTTGTAACAAGATTTCACTGTATACAGTATCAGTTAGACTATTCTATTTTTTATTTCTCCTTGGGTCAGAATTTTGCATTTCTCGCTTTTTCTACATCCCGGCATTTTCTCTCCGATCTCAGAACCCAACATTTTCTCCTGACGTCTATTTTAATTTCCCTAAGGATATTTGCATAAACACCGGAAATAACTTTTTCGAATCGATTATTGAAGGGTTAAGTGTCGACTCGCGAATGAACTTGTTGACGGAACGTGGGCCAAACAGGGCATTGGGAATGGCACACAAATGCGTATATGAAGGGGAGGGGGAAAGGAATGGCGATAGTGTCGAAAGTGTCGACAAAGGCGTCGAGAGTCCGGTTGCCAAGGTTAGGCATTGGGACGCATGGAAACCGCTCGATTGAGGACGCTTTTCGTCTACGCCAAAAATGTGCCCTTCTCTTACCAGTTGAACACCGGCATTTATCGCTCATGCACGTCCCTTTTTCCCTGGGTGCTGAATAAAAATAATTGACAAAATCTCGGTTGTTTTCCCATTGCAAAATATTGGTTCGAACAAAAGAAAAAAGTTAGCGCTTCTGCACCGTGGTTTCGATTTTCTCATCATTTATTATTCTGGGAAAAGAAAAAGAAATCAAACGCAAATTTGAGTGAAAATCGTGCGTTATTCTTGCATCGCAGCAACAAGAAGTTGAGTGATTGAAGAGCAAATCTCTTCTATTCGAAATTTTATTATTGAATAATTGTAAAGTCTTGCACAATTTTCCGTGAACTTTGTGCAGATAGAGCGTTAATTGGAAGAATACATTTTTTTGCGAGTACTTGGGCAGGAATGGAATTTGAAAATTCTTCGGATTGTGGATTTCACAGCTATTTAAATCTTACATAAGACATGACTTTAGTGAAATGAAGAGCAGGTGTCTTTTTGTAGGAATAATAAAATTCTTCTGGCATTAATATTTCTCAAACCGAATGATNGATTTTGGAAAGAGCCCTTTCCTTGAAGTTTAAGAGTCCTAAATCCTTTTTGAAGCTCATTTCTTTAGCAGTAGAATGCTGGGCATACTTTGAATGGATTATGGAAATTTTATCTGGACTTTTTACCGTTGTGCAGCAAAGTCAGGATATATTTGAAAAATTGTGTGTCACCAAGAACTGGAAATATAAAAAATGCAACTTTTGTAGGAAGGCCTGAGTTGGGAAAAAGTCCTACATTTTTTTCTAATCCAGCAGAAAATTTTGGATGAAAAATGAACAAAAAAATCCTTCACTGGGTGGCGTTTTTTCCTGCATTTGTGGTATAGGATCTGCATGGACAATTTCTGAAAACAAAAGAGAATTTGCCTTGACTTAAGCCTTCTCCACCATGGGAGCATTTCAGCAACCTTGGGTCAAACTAAAATGCTCCACCCCCCAAAAAATATCCCAACTTTGCCTCACAATGGAAATGAACCCTCCGCCGTCCAAGGGTTAAATGTATTGCCGTAAGCTTTTTTGGAACATCCACCCCATATAAATTGCTGAGGAAAACATAATCAACTGAAAGTGCTGGCGTAGACCAGTTCTTCAGAATAAATGTTCATGATTCACATTCAAAATTATTTTTGAAGATCACAGTTTTTCAAATGCCAAACACAGCCAAAAAGGTTTAAAAAAAAAGATGATGTTAACTTTATGCAGGTTTAATGTCTAGAAACTCATCTTCAAATCAGTCAAAAATTTCAAAAATCTCATTATAACATATTATTTGTTATGACCAACTTTTTCTGGAGCCCCCGTGAGTTTGTTGTAACAAGATTTCACTGTATACAGTATCAGTTAAACTATTCTATTTTTTATTTCTCCTTGGGTCAGAATTTTGCATTTCTCGCGTTTTCTACATCCCGGCATTTTCTCTCCGATCTCAGAACCCAACATTTTCTCCTGACGTCTATTTTAATTTCCCTGAGGATATTTGCATAAACACCGGAAATAACTTTTTCAATCGATTATTGAAGGGTTAAGTGTCGACTCGCGAATGAACTTGTTAACGGAACGTGGGCCAAACAGGGCATTGGGAATGGCACACAAATGGGTATATGAAGGGGAGGGGGGAAGGAATGGCGATAGTGTCGAAAGTGTCGACAAAGGCGTCGAGAGTCCGGTTGCCAAGGTTAGGCATTGGGACGCATGGAAACCGCTCGATTGAGGACGCTTTTCGTCTACGCCAAAAATTTGCCCTTCTCTTACCAGTTGAACACCGGCATTTATCCCTCATGCACGTCCCTTTTTCCCTGGGTGCTGAATAAAAATAATTGACAAAATCTCGGTTGTTTTCCCATTGCAAAATATTGGTTCGAACAAAAGAAAAAAGTTAGCGCTTCTGCACCGTGGTTTCGAACTCATGCACGTCCCTTTTTCCCTGGGTGCTGAATAAAAATAATTGACAAAATCTCGGTTGTTTTCCCATTGCAAAATATTGGTTCGAACAAAAGAAAAAAGTTAGCGCTTCTGCACCGTGGTTTCGATTTTCTCATCATTTATTATTCTGGGAAAAGAAAAAGAAATCAAACGCAAATTTGAGTGAAAATCGTGCGTTATTCTTGCATCGCAGCAACAAGAAGTTGAGTGATTGAAGAGCAAATCTCTTCTATTCGAAATTTTATTATTGAATAATTGTAAAGTCTTGCACAATTTTCCGTGAACTTTGTGCAGATAGAGCGTTAATTGGAAGAATACATTTTTTTGCGAGTACTTGGGCAGGAATGGAATTTGAAAATTCTTCGGATTGTGGATTTCACAGCTATTTAAATCTTACATAAGACATGACTTTAGTGAAATGAAGAGCAGGTGTCTTTTTGTAGGAATAATAAAATTCTTCTGGCATTAATATTTCTCAAACCGAATGATGGGAGAGATCGAACAAACAATGATTCTCAACTCAATTTTTTTTTTACCGATATTCCTCCAAATCAACACGAGCTCAGATAATCAAATATTGTGAAACGGTGGCTTGAATACGAAAATGTTTGATTTTATCGCTAGGGTATCAATGGTGATTCAACTTTAAAACACTGTTTAAAAATGATCAAAGTCATAAAGAAATGCAGCAACTTTTATTTACAGCAAAGAGGACAGTTTTATTTAATCACTCTAATTGTTTCTAAGTTTTAGCATAATTGCTGAAATTGTGGATAAATGAGCATATGCAGTTTCCCTCTGAGTAAAATTTCTTTTTAATATTTTTGATCTAACAGTAAGTTTCACTATCAGAGGGAAGACAAACATTTATTGACCTGAATAAACTACCATGATCATGCTATACTGTACTGTACAGTGAGACCCCTACATGCGGACACCTTGACCTGCGGACAATTCTATATAGGGACACTTATTTTTTCATAAAAAAGTATTTCAAAAGTTTTGCCATGAGGACTCTGACTCACCATAAGGACATTTTGTGATAAAATTGCAAATACATTTCATGCCAAATCACAGTACGAGAAACAGACATTTCCAACCCTAAAATGTATGCATGAAAAGTTCTTGGGCATTTCTCTCACCAATTTACCATCCATTTAGCTAATTTAAAAAATTACCTCAAGCATGGAGGGACATACTTCTGTATTTTTCACTTGAATGTTATTTTTACAGAGAATGCCCACATTTTTATGTACTGTACTGAGGTACTGTATTGGTATTCAATTCCTCAAATGTCCGTATTGTGTTGAAAGTTATCGATTGAATCAATTCAAAGTGGGAGACAATTATTTTCATGGAATCATGGTGAGTATTTTGTCCTTAAAACACCAATCAAGAATTATATAATGTAAGTGTAAGTTAAAATGAGACTTGACTTAGGGACATTTTGACTTCGGGACATTCTTGATGCATCAATTACGTCCGAATCTCAGGGTCTCAGTGTATATCAAATGATCAAATCTAAATAAATATGCATCAGGTGAAAAGGCTTTTGAACCGTGTAAAAAGCAATGTCCATAAATTCTACTTTGATCGGCGACTGATCGAATGATGAATCAAGCATGAATAATAATTTGAAAATATCCGTCATGACATCTATAGGAAAGCTATGGCACGCGATGTCATTGGCTGCTACCAAAATCAATAACAGTGAACCCGACTCAACCAGTGTTGTTCAAGAAAAAAAAAGTACTGTACCTGAAATAAACAAAAAAAGATGTCTTCTCCTGGAACACCTCGTCAAGCCCGTGCGACCACAGCACCATCTTCTGGAAATCGAATGCACCAAGATTTATTCCAAAAACCCGTTCGTCCAAAAACTCTGGACAGCAAAATAAAATTCAGCGCTGACCCGTCCGACTCTGGACTCGAAGAAGAAGAGCCAAACAGAGCAGAACCAGAGACTTCTGGAACCCGAGAAGCGACATCTCCAAATCAAGCCTCTGCTGCTGCTGCTGCTGCAATGAACGATACTGCGCAAAACGAACCTTTCGACACGATCGTCATCCAAGAACCTGATGTCCTCGTTATCGACCCTGATGCCGTGTCTGAAAAAGCAGCAAAGGATGATGGAAAACCAGAGCAAGAACCTGGGGAAGAAGAGGAACCTCGAGGTACAAGTCCGAGGCGAGCAGCGTCACCCAGTGCCAGAGAGGAGAAAGCCCGCGCCGGGCGGCTCCACCACCGCAGAGCCAAATCCGCCGGCGAAATTTCTTCATTCGATTTACCAGATGTCGCTCCTTTTCTCACGGAACCTTCTCAGCGGACGCAGCCCAACGGGCCATCATCGAAGAAGCGGCAGCAGGGGAAAATGCATCCGCAGAATGCGCCATCGGGTCCCCGCATTCCAAAGAAACTGCGTTCTAGTGACAGCCAAGCCCAGACTGCAGCAGAAGTGACCAAGGCTCTCACTGAACTCGACTCCACTTTCAGCAGTCGGTCTCTGGCCTTGCCTCCAATCGGTCGACCTCGCAGTCGCAGCATCGGGGACGTGTCCGAAGTTCGCCGCGTCCGCCAGTACATCAAGCATCACGGAGACATCTATACGCGCTACCGTTCTAAACGCCCGGCTCCTCTGCCGCTAGATGACGCTACTACTGAAAATAACGCGTCATCCCGCGAAGCCGCCGCGCTTGCCGCGTTCCTCAAGCGAACCCGTCCGCGGGACACGCGTACTTGGGACGAATTACCCGAATCGGATCAGAACGAGCTTAAGGACTTGTATCTACGTCAACGACGCGCCGCCTACGACCGCCTCATGCGACCCGTGCCCCGCCTCGTCAACGGAGGCGGAGCCTCACACGTAACTCCTCCTTCTCAGGCGTTCCAGGTCCCAGCAATGCCTGCGAGACGCCGGCCCAAAAAGTTGCCGCGTCTGGAGAAACCCGCGGACAAGAAGATTCTGAAGAAGGAGAAGAACAAGAAGGCAGCAATGCCGGCAGAAAGCAGCGACGAAGCAGTGGGACAAAGTGCGAGGTTCCGACTGCGACCTCTGTTGCCCAGAACGGAGATGATGGTCCTGAACGAGCAGTTGCTGGACAAGGTGCCAGAGAACCAGTTGGACTCCTTGTTGCAGAACAGTCCCAAAGCAGGTACCACCAGCATTGGACCCGCGAAACCTGGGGACAGAATGGTGGAGGCATACACGGATTCCCGGATCATCACGCCGAATCCCATGGACATTGAAGATGCCAAAACACCAGGTAAAGAACAAAATTGATCTTCTAGAATAAAATAAGGACTTTTTCACTTACCATTGTAAATTTCTTGCATGTTTTTAAAACGAATAAGGCAAGGAACGCGTTATAAAATTAATTTTCGAGTGAATTGAGCCATTCTCGAAATATCAATCAAGGGCAAAGATAGTTTGTGTGGGTTTGGACGTAATTTTCATAAAGTAATTTTGGGCTCCTTATTTCTTTGTTCTGTTTTGAATTTGACAAAAGATGAGAGAATGATGGACAAACTTCATTGTTGGAATATACAATACTGTACAATTTTAGGCTACCATACTTTTACAGGTCACTTTTTTTGTTAGTCAAGTGCTGAAAAATTCAGTTTTCAAGAAATTCAAAAACATCTGAGTGGCTGAGTCCCAGACACAACCAAATTCATATTACAGGTGGTACAGTACCTTGCAATTCAACCTTCTGCAATTCAACAATGCAGAAATTTTATTTTGCTAGGTGGTCAACTCTCAATTTGACCTCTGCTGAGCAATTTTACCCGCAGAGAGACATGAAATATCAAATTCCATGTAGAAAACATGCCATTTGACATTGTCTTGCAATTTGACCCTGTTCCTGCAATGGATGTATGGTTGAATTGCAATGTACCCGATGGAAATATTTTCAAACCTCAGCAAGGTTTGTGTTCATGATTTTGAACATTTAGAATTTTCCAAGTCAGCAATTTTTAGAAAATTTAGAAATTAGCAAATTGCCATGTGCTTGCTTTTAGACACTCACAGCTGCCTAGGCATATTGATTTTTAAATTAATTGACTGAAATTACAGTGAGACCCCCACATGCGGACACCTTGACCTGCGGACAATTTGACCTAGGGACACTTATTTTAACATTAAAAAATCACAAAAAGTCCCAACATGAGGAAATTGACTCCACATATAGGGACATTTTGCAATAAAATTGCGAATAAATTTCAGGCAAAATTACAAGAAACAGATGTTTCCAACCCTGAAATTGATGTAAGAAAAGTTCTTGGGCATTTCTGTCCCCAATTTACCATCTATTTATCTAATTTAAAATAATTACCTCTAGCTTAGAGAGACTTCCATCTCTCTTTTTCACTTGAATTTTATTTTTACAGAAAATGCCAACACTTCTATGTACTGTACAGATGAGGTATCAGTATTCAATTCCCCAAATGTTCATATTGTGTTGAAATACAGTACATTGATTGAATCAGTTTAAATTGGAAGGGACACTCTTGATGCACCAATTATGTCCGCATCTGGGGGTCTCACTGTATATTATTGGCCTACTGGGAAAGGCCAGAGATTCAATGGTTAGAAATCTCTAAACAATATATTTTTATCAAGAGCCAACCAAACAAATAGCTGTTTTTTTCAGCAAATGTTCACAGAGTATATTTTACCCACAGACTGCTGTCTCATCCAGATTACCCACAGGTCAATCCAGATTGTATTTTGTTATGGATAACCTTCAAATTACTGTACTTTCAGGGGAAAACTCGGATCCTTTTCACAAGAAAAATGATTCAAATATGTCAAAAAAATGTGTTAGGCTGATGAAAGGGAATCAAAGATGACGCACTTGAGGTCATCAGAAAGAGAGAGATTCGATAGGAGGGGATTATGCTAGAACCGTAAACCTGCTTTCCTAGTTTTTAGATTTCTATTGATTTTTTGGGGTCTCAATTGAACATATTGGCACGATCCCTGACATAAATGTGCGTTTTGCTCCCGATTTTATCTAATTATTGATTCCAGAGTACAGAAATATGAAAGATCCTAAATTCCTGACTGAAACTTGACTTACTCATAGAACAGCATTTGTCAGGCATTGAACCCTTTTTCTTCTCTGGTGCATCAAGAGAATCAAATGCTGCTTTTGTTTTTTTCCAAATGGCGTAGATATGAAATATAATCCCAGTGCTTCCATGAACCACCATCATCATTTTTAAAAAGAAACATTTGAGCTGTGAACCATCCGCCAAACCATTTATAGGCAGGCAGAAAAGATGCATTATCGAACCAAGGCTGCAGCTGTTCTTGTTGAAAAATGTTGACACAAAATGAAAACCATGTTAACGGAACTTGATTTCCTTTCCCCGTTTCAGAAAGAAGGATTTAATTTAATTTTTTACCCATCTGAACTTCTGCCAATACCATTCCGTGAAGATGTTGTTGCAATTGTCCTGATGCTCTGGTTTGCTGTTCCCAGTTGCAATTGTTGCTGGAAATAATGACACAATGGCTTCTTTGAACAGAACATTATTTGTTTGAACTGCTGTTCAATCTCTAATCCTCTGTGTCATAATGTGGCTTTTCTTAGTTTCTCAAAAAACATTCATATACAGCAGCAGTCAAACCTCTCAATGTCAAATTTCAAGGAACCAGCAAAAAAAATCAAACTTTCAAAGGATTTGACTTACAGAGGTTTCAATGTAGGGAAAACAAGCATTTTTTACTGTGGGAAAAATAGAAGAATGGGAGGAAATTTGAAATGGTGATATTCTGAGCCTTGAATTGCTCAGAATATCACCATTTCAAATTTCCTCCCATTCTTCTATTTTTCCCACAGTAAAAAATGCTGTGGAGGCAGGGGTTCATTTGCCCTATTAGTCTATTACTTTTTTTCAAAACACATCAAGTTACTTTTTTCATTGTTTTTCACTTTCCTGTGCCAAGAAAATATTAGCCAAAAGGCTTGAGAAAATTTGAGTTATGGAGATTTGAGAGTAAAATGTTCTGTTAATGCCATTTGCATGCTGGACCTCTCTTACTAAGATCAAGTGTGTTTGCTGCTAGAAAGTGTATTAGTACAGAAACTTTGTTGGCTGAGACTCCACTGTATGGTTTTTCAATGCTTTAAAACAATTTCTATTTCAAAAATAGCAGGCCTGACTAGTGCAGAAATTTTAGTCATGAAATGACCATCAGTTTCTCTGCTATAATGCAATTTAATTAAAACATTCCAAGGTCCTCTTGGTCATTTTAGTAATTTTTATGATACACTTGACCCCCTCAAAGTTGAATTTGAAGCGTTTCCAGACATTTTTCACATTTCAAGAATTAAAAATTTTGGAATTCGATTATCTATATCCAATTTATTCCATTAAAATGTATCTTTGGTGTATTCATCATATGTATCATTCATGGATCTACGCATGAAAAAAGCTGCTAAATCCCTCATGGGGAGCGTTCAGATAAGAATTTGCATCCCTTGTTTGTATGGAACAGGTGCACTAAAGTTTAGCCGCAGTTCAATAGCACACAGCCCATAAAATATAGAAAGAGGTAAATCAGAGACAAAATATTGTGAGCAGGGCAGCTATTTTTCAAATAAATTGCCCTTGAGTGGATTAGACAGGGTCAGCGATCTACTGGAAATTACGATTATTCCGAAATTTGACTGCTCAACTTGAGAAGGTTAAACTGTATATCAGGATACTCTTCCTTTTTTTACCACGTTTTTATGAACTCACTTTCTTGTCTGTCTGTCTGTTTGTCCGGATCAAATTTTGAAACTCAAATTTCACTCACTTCCCGACTAGCTATCAAGCTGAAACTTTCAGGATAGCCTAGAAACTGATGACAATGCAATCTTATGTGAAAAAATTAATTTTAAGAATATTTTTNAGAAGTGAAATACAAATGAAATAGATGCGCACCACGTTTAAGGTTATTTTTTGCTTTTTGAAAACATGGTTTTTTAGATTAATTTTTTAATCTACTATAATTATTAAAATCTGCGATCCCTTCATCACCTATTCCAAAATATATGCCACCTCTTGCAAATTCCAAATGCTAATATTCCCTCCATGTTTTTTTTTATCGCAAGAGAGGCCCATCAGAGTGGAATTTCGTTTCGTAGTGTACTTGCACTGTGCATGTTTAAACTTTGTCACTAAATTCAAGTTTTGTCTTTTCTTTCCCCAGTGGAAGAGAAAGAACCGGTCACATTAAGCAATGGCTGGGTTGTTCATGGTGAACACGAGGACGATGAAGAAAACGCGTGGGAATCAGTACAGCGTCAACATGGAGACGATGTTGACCCGAAAGAGCATTTAGACCAAGTAAGATTCGAAGATGAAGAACCCAATGAAGGGAAGAAGGAAGAAGAAGAAGAAGAACCCAACGAAGGGAAGAAGGAAGAAGAAAAAGAACCCAACGAAGGGAAGAAGGAAGAAGAAGAAGACGACGACCATGCTGAAAAGGAAGAGGATGACCAGGAATCGGAGACAGTCGACGATGAAGGAGTTGATGTAGACGAGAAAGACGCCAAAAAGGCCGAAATGGCAAAGGAACAAGAAGAGGAAGAACGGGATTACAACAAGCCTTTAACCCCGATCATGGAACAGGAGGACCCAACGGGTTCCGGACGCCATTCCGTCACGTCCTTTACCCCCGGATTAGCGAATCGGGACGCGGACTCGGACTATGGCTCCGCCTCCACGCTGCCGAGCTCCGCCCAACGAGACTTGAAACCCGCCCCGTTGGCGGCAGTAAGCCCCGAAGAAGCCGCCATTCGAACTAGGATTAGAGCCTTGTTTGAAAAGAAAATCGGTGTTGGGCATAAGATGGACGATGCCACGTTTTTCGGGTCGAACCTTTATGGTGACTTGGGCATGGATCAGCTGGATGTCACAGAGCTCGTCATGGAAACAGAGAAAGAGTTCAATGTCAACCTCCCACCTTACAGTAACATTTACACCCCGGGTGAATTTGTTGAACAGCTACTGGCCATCCAGTGAACTCGCTCATTTCTTTATTCAATCTTTGAAAATTACTTAATTCAGGTAAAATGGCCATGACGTTATAATGGTTTCAGTAAAATTATATTTCCTCATCAAACTCTTCAGAACTCCATTATTCCTCATACTGTAAATCAAACAGAGATATAAAAGGCTCCTGTATTACTGTACTTTGATTAATTTGTGGAAAGATACACAGCTGTCCAATTACACATGGTCATTCTTGTTATAGGTTGTGTCAGGAAAAACAGGCTTATTTGCAAACTTGACTTTTTTGCAAAATTAGCAAATAACTTGGTTCTCCACAGATCATCAAGAATAAATCTTCATTTTTTTTATGACATGTTCAAACAAACTGACATAACACAAAGAGCTTGAAAATTGGGAGTCTCATTCATTTATCAAAAGTGTGAACTGTTACTCCTGTTGTTGCAACAAATCTGGTTGAGGTTAAAGGCAGACAAACCTTTCAGTGACTCAGAAAAAATCAATTTAAAATGGAAATATTCCAGAAGTTCCATTCATGATGCCTAACCCCTAACCAATATTTTTGGATGAACAAATAGAAGGGTAAAAAAGCTTAATGCGTCATAAAAGGCAGCATTCTCTTGGTATGATTCATATGTTTTTGTGGATTCGGTTTTTTGGAATTTTAGAATTTTCCAAAATTCAATTATGTACAGATTAATTTCAATATCGCATGAGAGGTTGAGGTTGGCATATTTTCGAGAGCTTACTTTAGGCATGGTGTCTGAGGGAATGAACTGTGTGAAGAATTGAAGATACCAAATACTGTACTGTATATTGTACTGTACTCACATACCGTGCCTTCTTGAAGAAGACCCCTTCATCAAAATATAACAAAGATATTCTTGTACAATGAGATCTGATGAAAAAGTCGCTTAATAAAAGCAGATTGGATTGCATGAGCTTTTGTATAGATTAAAATATTTTGAGTGCGTTTTTTACTAGAAAATTTTTTTTTTTAATCAGGAAAGTTCGGCGTTATTTCTCTATGGTCACAAATTTAAACTTTTCAGCAATTCGATACTCATTAAATAAAACTCGCCACAAAAATTTTGTTCTCGATCATTTTCCCGGAGAGATTGAAGAATGTTCAAATTTCAGAGATACTCTATCAATATTTCTGCTTTTAGTGCCACGAATCAAATCCCTAAAATTTCAATCGCAACTTGATATAGAAACTGTGAACTTGATCAGAATATTTGGATAATATTTTTTAAGATCAACCCTGCTTTTTGCATAGAAAGAGGCGATGAATCTGAGAGACGAGATTTTTCACGAGACAATATTCCGTTTCCGAAAAAAATTATCATCGTTTACATTTCGGTCGGAGTTTTCTGTATGAAACAAGCTGGAATGAGAAACAAAACAATCTTTCAAAATTCAAAATCTCTGCATTGAATATCATGAAGGAAAAAAGAAAAGAAATTGAATCGCTCATGAAATCATTCCGTTAGCGCACTCAAATTTCTGTTTTTATTCAGGTACAGTATTTATTTCGATTGATCTACTCATCTGAAATTGAAAGAAAAGTTGAATCAAATTTTCAAAAAGTTCGATGGATTCGGGTTCGCTTCGAGAAACAAAAGCAAAAGCTTGCTTTAAAAAGATTGTCAACGCGAATAAGTGGAAGAAAAGGAATAACAAGGTGTCGGCTGCCTGGAAAATAGCGTCTGCACCGGCATCCGCAGCCCATGCGAGAAACATGCCCGAACCCTGGCAACCCGTGAATGTCGACGAACAAAGACGGTCCAAGTCGAATACTGAAACCCGCAGAACCCAACGGGGTTCCGAGGAATTCAGTGTCGATGAGTGTCGTGCGAGATTCGATCACGGGATGGCGTCGGTCACTGGTACAGTGCAGCCATCTTTGGCAGCATCTACGGTGTCATTGGACGCCATCAGCTGCGATTCCCAGTTTTTGGACACCCCGTAGGTTCAGTTTTTTTTTCCTGAATGGGTTCGGCTTGAAATCCAACTCTGAAGTATTGAATCTTGGTCTTGAAGTCTGGTGTTGAGTATTTTCTCCCACTTAAGAACCATTTTCAATCATGCAACTTCTGAAGATGATTGAGCAAGAAAATGTGCGTTTCTTGTCCTAAAGTTATCCAAATCAACTTATCCCAGAATCTTGCCAAAATTGGACAAATTCAGACAATTTGGCTTGAATAACTTTGGATATAAATTGGAAAACTTGTCCAATTTTCATTTGAAGAGTCATTGAAAAGACAACTGCTTTTGGATGACTATTGGATCCAAAACAGACTAATTTTGGAGGGATCTAGGACATTGTTTGAATAAAAATTGGACAGTATGTCTGATTTTTTTCCAAAAGAAGCCCCAGTTCCTTCCAAAAATTTTTATTTTACAATATTCAATTTTTTTCTGTGAAACTTTTCACCCAACAGGGAACTGACATGGTGCTTCTGTGGAATTGTCTTCTTCATGCATTGCTTTCCAATATGCTGTTCTTACATGCCAATTATGCTGAGGAACCAACCTGTGATTAATGTAATTAGTTAGTCTATTTCCATACAAGCCTTATCTACTGCTAATAATACAGGTCCCCTATATGATTTATTGCATATCAGATATAGTACTACAGTTGAACCTCTCTGAGTAAAACTTCAAGGTTCCATCAAAAAATTCAACTTGGGGAGGTTTCAACTTAGGGTGCTTTTGAATTAAGCTAGAATACAAAGACCTTCTGTGTTGGGAAACATAAAAAATGGCTGAAAATTACAAATTGTAAGTTTCTGAGGCTGAAATTACTTCTTAAATGAGTTGAAAGCATCCTGAACTTGGAGACAGGGTTCATTTTCCCAATTAAGCCTCTCACCTCCTTTTAAAACAAATTGATATATGTTTTTATTGTTTTTTCTCCTTTTTGTATAAAAAAGCCTAAAGGCCACAGAAAATTTGACTTATGGAGGTTTTAGGGAAAAAGCCTTTGACTTAGGGATGTTTTAAATGCATTAGTTCTAAGGAGATTCAGACAGGACCTAAAAAAAATTGACTTAGGAGGTATTTCACTTGAGGAGGTTCAAGTTATTGAGGTTCTCATGTATTACAAAAGAAGCAGATACCCTATTGGGGATTGAACCCAGGAACTCTGACTTAGAAGCCTGACCTCTTGGACAGATAGCTACAGAACACACCCTTGAAATCCCTCCTAAGTCAATTTGTAAAATAAAAATTTTTGGAAGGAACTGGGGCTTCTTTTGGAAAAAAATCAGACATACTGTCCAATTTTTATTCAAACAATGTCCTAGATCCCTCCAAAATTAGTCTGTTTTGGATCCAATAGTCATNCCCCCCCCCCCCCTCAAAATGCAGCTTTAAACCTTTATACTAACAGCTCTGGTGGACAAGTTAGGAGAACTTTTGGACATTTTCTCCAAACTTTTCTGGGAAAATTGGAGAACTTGTTGACAAGCTGTGGACAAGTTCTCCAAACTTGTCCAAAAGTTCTCCTAACTTGTCCAAAAGTTCTCCAAACTTGTCCAAAAGTTCTCCAAACTTGTCCCAAAGTTTTCCAAACTTGTCCAAAAGTTCTCGAAACTTGTCCAAAAGTTCTCCAAACTTGTCCAAAAGGTCTCCAATTTTCCTGGACAAGTTTGGAGAAAATGTCTGAAAGCTCTCCAAACCTGTCCACCAGAGCACCCTTTCTTAGGACATATTTCTTCAAGAAATGTCCACAGTACTCACTTGGAGGGGTTTTGGACATTTTTTGGAGAAATTCTTGCTTACTGGGAGTGCCAGGATTTTTTTTCAGGCTTCTGCATTTTGGTTTAACCAGCAAAGGTCATCAAAATGCAGCTTTGGCCAAGTAGCCAAGGTTGGGACAAATCATGAAAAAGAATGTCATTGTCCTGATAATGCTCCAATGCTAATCCCATGGCAGGACTGCTAAAAAATTTGGGATTTTTCCCAACTTTGGCTCTTCTAATAATTTTACGCACCACATTTAAGGTTATTTTTTTGCTTTTTGAAAACTTGGTTTTTTAGATTAATTTTTTAATCTACTAAATTTTTTTTTGTCCTAAATAAGTTATCCAAATCAACTTATTTCAGAATCTTGCCAAAATTGAAAAAATTCAGACAAGTTGGCTTGAATAACTTTGGATATAAATTGGAAAACATTTCCAATTTGCATTTTAATAAGAGTCATTGAAAAGACAACTGCTTTTGGATGACTATTGGATCCAAAACAGACTATTTTTGGAGGGATCTAGGAGATTGTTTGAATAAAAATTGGACAGCATGTCAGATTTTTTTCCAAAAGAAGCCCCAGTTCCTTCCAAAATTTTTTATTTTACAATATTCAATTTTTTTCTGTGAAACTTTTCACCCAACAGGGAACTGACATGGTGCTTCTGTGGAATTGTCTTCTTCATGCATTGCTTTCCAATGTACTGTAATTACATGCCAATTATGCTGAGGAACCAATCTGTGATTAATGTATTTATTTAGTATATTTCCTTATAAGCCTTATCTACTGCTAATAATACAGGTCCCCTATATGATTTATTTTGTATCAGAAATAGTACTATTACAGTTGAACCTCTCTAAGTAAAACTTCAAGGTTCCAGCAAAAAATTCAACTTAGGGAGGTTTCAACTTAGAGTGCTTTTGAATTAAGCTAGAATACGAAGACCTTTTGTGTTGGGAAACATAAAAAATGGCTGAAAATTGCAAATTGTGATTTTCTGAGGCTGAAATTACTTCTTAAATGAGTTGACTAAAGCATCCTGAACTTGGAGGCAGGGCTCATTTTCCCATTCAAGCCTCTTGCCTCCTTTTAAAACAAATCAATATATGTTTTTATTGTTTTTTTCCTCTTTGTATAAAAAAAGCCAACAGGCCACAGAAAATTTGACTTATGGAGGTTTGAGGAAAAAAAGCCTTCAAATTAGGGAGGTTTAAAATGCATTATTTCTCAGGGGATTCAGACAGGACCTGAAAAAAATTTGACTGAAGGGTGTATTTGACTTAGGGAGGTTCAAGTTATCAAGGTTCACCTGTATTATTCAAGAAGCAGATAGCCTATTGGGGATTGAACCCAGGAACTCTGACTTAGAAGCCTGACCTCTGGGACAGATAGCTACATAACACCCCCTTGAAATCCCCCTTCAAAATGCAGCTTTAAACCTTTATACTAACAGCTCTGGTGGACAAGTTAGGAGAACTTTTGAACATTTTCTCCAAACTTTTCTGGGAAAATTGGAGAACTTGTTGACAAGTTTGGAGAACTTGTTGACAAGTTTGGAGAACTTGTTGACAAGTTTGGAGAACTTGTCAGCTAGTTTCTGCTGTGGACAAGTTCTCCAAACTTGTCCTAAAGTTCTCCAAACTTGTCCAAAAGTTCTCCAAACTTGTCCAAAAGTTCTCCAAACTTGTCCCAAAGTTCTCCAAACTTGTCAACAAGTTCTCCAAACTTGTCCAAAAGTTCTCCAAACTTGTCCAAAAGATCTCCAATTTTCCTGGAGAAGTTTGGAGAAAATGTCTGAAAGCTCAACAAACCTGTCCACCAGAGCACCCTTTCTTAGGACATTTTCTTCAAGAAATGTCCACAGTACTCACTTGGAGGGGTTTTGGACATTTTTTGGAGAAATTCTTGCTCACTGGGAGTGCCAGGATTTTTTTCAGGCTTCTGCATTTTGGTTCAACCATAGGTCATCAAAATGCAGCTTTGGCCAAGTAGCCAAGGTTGGGACAAATCATGAAAAAGAATGTCATTGTCCTGATAATGCTCCAATGCTAATCCCATGGCAGGACTGCTAAAAAATTTGGGATTTTTCCCAACTTTGGCTCTTCTAATAATTTTTTTCTCCTTTTTTCTCCTCCTTTTTGGGCACAACATTTTGCAGATAAATCCCAGCTTTGCCAGGTGTGTCTCATAAACCTTGATTTAGGAGTTTTTCCGGTGTTTCCAGCAAATTTAAAAAAAGGTGCACTGTACTGTTTTGCAAATTTTCCTGAATCAAACCTGAATAAAATCAGCTCTTTAAATCAAACCTGTTCCTAATTCTGAATCAAACCTTACTGAATATTAAAAATAAAAAGCAATCGTCATCACTCAAACAAGAATTGAAGATTACCCCAAAAGGAAAAAAATCAGGATGAAAGTACTTTTTACTCAGCATGCGGAAATGCCATTGCTTTTGTTGAGACAAAAATTGTTTCTGTGTCGTGCTGGAAAACATCTTAGGTTTGTTTTAATTATATTCTGAGAAGTCCACAAAAATTCCAAGTCGGAGAATTTCATCCCTAATTTCAGAAAATGAGTACATCAGATATTAGTAATCTCGTTGAAAATTTTCATTGCAATGATTTTTAGGACCTAATTTTAGAATTTTGTTGTGACGAGAATCTATTTGATTCTGAAATATTCTGATGTTTCTTGAAGGCATGCGGATTTTATGACAACCATTTTACTTGAAATTCAATGTGCGCGACGGTATTTTTTCGGTAAACATCACGAAGCTAAAAAAAATGATTCAATGATTTAATATCGTACAGTGTACCTATAAATAAAAATAAATAAAAAAACAATGAACAAAGTTTAATCTATTAATTGGCCATTCCGAACAGAACATTCGTATAATCATGTTTATGCTGAAGTAAAGACCACCATTGTATGAATTCAGAGTCGGAGATTCAACTTCACGGAATCCATTGATTCATCGAGAATCAAAATGAATCATCAATTTAAAGTGTCTGTTCATTGCAATCAGTTATTCGATGTGCTCTTCTGCATCTGCACCAATGCTACAAACAGCATGGAATGAGGACAAAAGGCCGTCAACTGCAGTCCTTATCCAGCAGATGGAAAATGACTTGAACACGGAATGGACGCCGGTAGAGGAATTGTTTCGGAAAGCAGTGGACAGTGTCATAACTTATGCCAAATTCAACAAAAGGTCTGAACCAGTTGACAAACGGCAATTGGCAAACATACCGCAGCTGGACGAAGAGGAGAAACCACTGGAAAATTCTAAACAATTAGCGGAAGAGTCGACGATTATTGAAGAAACGCCGAAAAATCTGACCAGCAGAGAAATTTCTACTTCGAAATCAAATTCAAATAAATCTTCAAAAAGGCGCGACAAACTTGAAAAATCACCCGATTCGCACCGATTTCCTTCGAAGAAGATTCCATGTGAAAATCCAACCTGGGATCCTCAAAATGATCAAGTTCTGACTCTGATGGCGAGTCCGGAGAAAACTGTTCTTCCCAAGAGTTCAAAATTGGTCAACTTCCACACTTTGTCAACTTCTGTGCTTTCAGTGCACCAAAATATAGAGACGCCATCTTTAAAGCGGTATTCCAGCTGCACCCGGTTGACTGATGTGGAATGGGACAGTGTGATGACTTATGCGAGGAAAAGTGGCTTTTTCCTTGTATGAGGAATTATTTCCTCATTCAATCGGCAGCCTGTGCCGAAACGCAAGTTTTGCAGATAGAGTAAGTGGTTTGATTGAAAGATGAACCACGTGGCCAGAAAGCAAAATTTAGGCACTAGAATTTTGTATAATGTAGTTTCAATCATTTGAAATATTGGGACTTCGTAGAACTTCAATTTCATTTGAAATCTGAGCCTAATTTTTTCCATTATGTAGGGAAGCAGCAGAAACCAAAGCACTGCATTATCAGGCACCAACTTAACAGAGATAAACACACATTTTTTTAAAATCAAAATTCGCTAATTTTGATTATACAGTATGTTAACACAGGTCCGTCAGATTTTGTATGAAATGATGATGTGAAGGTTCTTGCTTTTCTCTTATACAGTCCTTCATCCACACATATAACAACACTTTTTTATTTCAGGGTTATTCCACTTCAGTGGAATGAAGCTCTTACATAACAAGACTCATCACTGTGGAATCAACAGGTTTTGTTATGTGAGAACTTCATTAGGCAAAAGATCATGATTCAAATCAAGTTCTAACACAAAAAATCAATAGACTAGAAAAATTTAGATCATGAAAACCTGAATGTTTCACTAAGCAATGGCCAGTATTTCACAATTTTAAGATCTGAATTATCTTAATTTAAAAAGGTTTTGTGCTGAAACAGATAAAATTCCACTTGAGCAGAGAGTTTTCTTGCCATGGATAATTCACGAAATTTGAAGCCCAAAATATCATGGAAACGTTCGTATTTTTCATCTGGAACGTTTTGATATGAGGAGCACATTTTTTGGTTTGAGTATTTTCCTGGCATTCTAGGATTTGATGTAAGATGCAGCTTAACAAAGATTTAATTACTGTATATGGTGAAAAAACACTGAACTGTATGTACAGTAGTTATACATTTATAAATATAAACTATTTTAATCCAGAAAAGCTCTGTTGCATGTCTGCATTCCAAATAATTCATATAGTATTCATAGTTTGAAAAGTTTTGAGACTACAGGTGGTACCTTGCAATTTGTCCTCCTGCAATTCAAACATCCCACAATTTGACAGTTGAATTTTCAGGGAGGTTGACTTGCAATTTGACTGTTGCCTGGCAATTTGAACTGCTTCGGGCATTTTTTCATGTTTTTGAACTTATATTTTTGAATTTCATGAAGTGTCTTTTGCAATTCAACCAATTTGAAATTTTACCCTAGTTCAGCAACAGATTAGGGTCAAATTGCAAGGTACCACCTATATTGTACTATGGGACACTAAGTACTACTGTATACATGTATTTGGCTATACAGTACTCCCCTTGAAGCTGCCCATTTATTATAGAAGGTGGCCTTGATAAGATATTTGGCGTTCATTAGAGCTTATACCCAGTAGTTGAGCTCTGTTCTTGTAAAAATTTTAGCCAAAGACAAGAGACACGGCATGCAATTCCTTGCACGTTGTGGTTTGCTGTGCTTCTCCCTCATTTGTTATTCAAGAAAACCCCGGCAGATGAAAACAAGAAACAGAAAAAAAAAAAAGACGAAACAGAGCAAACAATAGATTGCCAACCCCATTGTGTTACTCCGCAGTTGTCGCCATCAGGCTGCAAAATGTCCTTGCCGTCCTTGGCAACAACACCACCGACTCGTCCTCTCACCACCACCTCAGTACCCATAGGCAAACAGCCGCTACACCTGGTGTCCGTGTCGCCGTCGTCGTCAGGGACCCCAAACCGGCCGCGCGGATTGGTGCCCGGCTTGCCCCGCCCCCAGCGGAAATCCGCCTCCTTGCCGGCCATTCTCACGCCCAGCAGCACGGGCGTGGATCCCGCCTCTTTCGTTAAAGTAGCGAGGGAGCGAGCAGCAATCGAGAGACATATGCGCAGAATGATGCGGATCAATCACCAACCGGTACTGAGGCAAATACCGCCTCGGAATAAGCCGAGTTTGATGAAGGAGATTGCGCGTCTCGCGGCCATTGATGTAGATGGCGGCAGCGACTCTCGCGATTCGTCGGCGTCGTCTGACCGACGACGGATTGGCCACCTATTCCCAAACGGGAAAGATAAACGGCAAGATTTCGGAATTGCTCACGTCCGAGAAATAGCTCAGCAACTTGTGGTGAAAGTCTGTTTCCTGGCTGAGGTCAAAGCAAGAACACTCGGTTATGGCGGGAAAGCGTGATTTTCCTATAGTGCTGGAACCCGAAAAACATGGTGTCTTTCGTGGAAAATCTAAATGATATGGGAAACGAACGAATAAAAAAGATCGTGCTTTAAAACCAAGAATTGAAGAAACAATTTACAGTACATCATTCCTTCTGACTTCCTTATTTGGCATAAAGACTTGCTGTCAAAGCAAATAGAGAGTACGGCATATTCTGCCAAAGCCTTCTGCAGATGCAAAATTTTTTTCACTTCCAAGAGCACAGAAATTTGAGGAATCTAGACTGATCCATTTATATCCCGAGTCTAGGAACTGCCATTTCTTTGTGTAAAACATTCTTGCTGAAAGAATGAATAATTCCTGATTTGGTGCAGTTTTTCAGCAATCTTACTATTCTTACAACAGTGAAAGATTTATGAAACAGAAGGGACTTTGCTCCCAGAAAATCTTGAATTTTTGCTACTTATCAGAGTCATCACAGGCTGTGTTCTGGTAACTCTAAGTGAACCCGAAATTTAACAGTTCGCAGAAGAAGAAGAAAAAAAAAAGAATAGCTCAACCATGGGATGGGAAAAACCTGCTTTAATTCAAAAGTGTTATTGCTCCAAAGAAATGAACATATTCTTATAACATTGATGCAACTGACAAATGCACAAGAATGCGTTCATGAAAGCGACACAATTTTAACCGATGACATTTTCTAGGCGTCCACAAGGGATGCGGTCAAAGTCCGATATGGAAAGGGAATGAAATTATTTGATTCTCAACACTTGAGAATCTGCATAGAACTATTTGGATGTGTTCCATGCACCTCCTTTGAGGCTTGTGTTGTTTGGCGAACTACATTTTTGGCGATATTATGCTCATGCAAAATATGTTTGGGAATATGTCTGGCCCAGAGTTCCCAGACACACCACTGACTTGGAATTTTCAGAATCCAGCTTTCATTCCTTGCAAAACACGCATCATACATTTTCCCTTACTTTTCACTCAGAAGTTAATTAAATAAAATGACTTTTGCTACAGCAAATCCGCAGATACCTGGAAAAAAGGTTCATTTTTATGAAAATTATTAATGCTTCACAAAAATTCAATTGAATATAATTCATATTGCCCAGCAGGGGCCTTGAAAACGATTTTTTGCAACCATAATGTCTCTATATGACGAATTAGATATACCCAGATACCCAGATATACAATGTGATTCTATTGCATACAGTATCTGGGTTATGTTATGCAATTTCCAAGAGCTATAAAATGTGTGAGATGGGAATAGCTTTGAACTGCAATGGTTCAATTGTAAGTGTGCATGTTTATCTCTTTAAAACATTTTTCCATTTCCTGTTCACTGCAAATTGTAGCAATTTGTGTGCTGGTGTTTTGTCTTCTAGACTTCAGGACATGCCATAAGGACGGATTCTGTGCTATTCTCTTCGCTCAGTTATTTTAATTTCTTCAAAGCAGAGAAAAAGTATTTAAAATTGAATTTCACGAGGGGTTTTCCATTTTTTTTGTGTGCAAAAAATGAGAAATGCTCACAACTTTTTCTTTGGAGTCCATGGAGCAGGTGGTCCAATACGCAGAGAGTTGAACATTTCTACTCCGTTTGTGAACTGATTACCACTGCATCTTTAAGCCATACAGTACGAAAATGCTTCACAGCTTTAAGAATATTTTTTATGAGTCTGAATTTTGTAAACAAAAGGCATGGAAAGATTTTTATGTTCAAAGCAAATACTGTACAATATTTATTTAAAAATCTCAATGCTTTATTCAACTGTTCTACACAAATCAAGAAATTAAAGGTCATCCTGAAAACAGCCATGAAAATACCTGTATGCCTTTTCAATGCGCAAAAACACACTGGGTGAAACAAACAAAAATGCCACTGAGGTCAAATATTTTTTTCTCAGTTTTGTTCATAGGAGCAAGCTGAGATAAAGATCTGAGTAGACATTAAGGATTATTGCTTTGGTCATCTGAAAATAAAAATCTCAACCTGGCCCAGCACAACTCAGATTGTATTTTTGAGACCTTTTTGTCAAACTAAAATGACCCATTAAACAGAAAACCCACAAGTTTACCTTGCAATGACTAAATTATCTTTCGCAGCTCTAGTTTTCAGCATAATTTTGCAGATCTTACATGCGGGGTTGCATGGAACGAAAGTGAGCATGGTGACTATAGGTATCAGAAGTTAACTGCAAAATGAACAGTTATGCATAATTGTATAGAACCTGTTGTGTTCTTCAATACAATTATGAAAGACAACTTGGATCTCTTCACAACAAAAACAGACAGAAAAATAATTGAATACAGGTAGTGCGCCACAATTTGACCTTAATTCATTGCCAGGTGAGGGTCAAACTGCAAAGTAGTCAAATTGCAAGACTGTGTTAAATTTGATGTATTTTTTACTTCAAATTTGAAATTTTGAGTCTCTCTGCAGGTTGAATTGTGGGGCAAGAGGTCAAATTGCAAGTCAATGTCCCAGCAAATTCAACTGTCAAATTGCGGGACACTATAAATTGTAAGGTACCATCTGTAAATCTGAATGACATAACTTCTAAAATCATCAGTAAGGACAGCTAATCCAAGACTTCTGTTGTGTCCATTCTCTAAAATCTCTATACATTTTCTGGGGTATACACAGGAGGGAAGAACACCCTTGCACTACTCAGCCCTAAGCTCAGCAAATGCAGATGATGTGTATCAGACCCTGGTCCAAGCAGGAGCGGATGTACAGGCCATGGACAGCAAGAACAATGCAGCCTCCTACTACATGGAGAAGCCAGAACTGCTGAGTGATGTGTTTGCTCAGACACAGCCCCAGGGCAGCAAGTCTGAGGTCAACACCAGCTACAAAAGAAGGGCATCCAAAGTTGTTGTCATGAGGAATGGCCATGTCGCCTTCCCAAGCTTTGTGACAGACTCCCCAGCAGGTTATTGAGTGGTTGCTTTTTCAATGCATTGATTTCTAAGATTTAAATTTTCACTAGGAATTATTTTATTCTCAGGTAAAGTTATAAATAGAGCAAATATCAGGAAATGGATCCACAGCAAGGATGTTGAGCAGCTGGAGGCCATTGTTTGGGAGGGCCAAGGTGACATGCTCATCACTGAAACTTCTTCCTCAAACAAAGTCAGAAAGTTCCTGTCCCTGGTTCCTCACCTCATGGTAAACCTCTGCCTTCATTTTATTTCCATCCCTTAGAAATTGAATTTGCAAACTTACCTGAGATTTGTTGAATTTTGGCATCATTGTATCTTTTATAATGTTGTTCAGAGCAAAATCAGAGATGTTCATCATGCTGCAGTCACTGATAACCTGGAGGAACTTGAAGTGAAGAGTGAAGGGAATGCAGACATCCTTGCATCCAACCTACAATTACCTAACGATGGAGACGTATTCCATACAAGTCTTAAGTAGTCTACTCATACCCCAAAGAGTACCAAATTTAAATCCGTCGTGTAGTATTAACAGGGTACTTAAGTCATTAATAAAGAATAAAATGAAATCAAATTCATTTCATGAATTAAAATAATACTAATTTCTACTTCATTAAAATTTAGTCATCATTACTAGAAAAATACAATGTGATATACCTGTGGTCAAACCTCTCTAACTTGAATTGCAACGGAAGCCCAAAAAAATCCATTGAGGTAGTTTTCAGTGAGGGAAACTAATATCATTGTTGAAAAAAAAGACAAAAATTGAATCATCATTGGTGATATTCTGGGCATTTAATTGCTTCCTACATGAGTTGACAGGATGCATGCTGAACTTGCAGGGAAGGGTTTATTTGCATATTTATAGCCTTTCACTTCCTTTCAATACAAAGTTGAAGCTTGCTAACTTGGACCTCGCTGAATCAAAAAACCTCTCCTTGTAAAAATTGTTGACCCCATGTCTGATTTTCTTAAAGAGCAATGACCTCCCAAACTCAATGATTTTCCCCTACGCAAATTTCTGAAGGCCTCTTGGATTTTTTTTTTTTTGGATCCAGAACAAAGGAAAGCATTAAAACATAGCTTGATGCTTCATTTCAGGCAGGTGTCACTACCAAGTCATATCTAACCCCACCTCCAACTTTAGCATCATGTCACTCAAGTGTCTTGGCCACCTAAGGGATTTTCACCTAACAGACTTCCACTGGAGACAGCTTTTCCTCCTGCTTAATTGACAAAATCCAGCTAACAAATTTATGTTGGTTTAAAGTTAATGATAAAAAGTTCAAGTTTTAAATTATTGAATTTGCATAACAGACTTGTTACTCATAAGACTAGTTTGCTGCACAAATTAAGTCTGTTCTGCAGGGATTGACTGTATCTATTTTAATCATGAAAATGTAGGCAGCTGGGCTTGGGAACCAAAGGATCCTGGAATACCTGATTGAAAAGTGCCCCAAGTCCATTTTGTACCGTCGTCACCTACCTTTTTGGGGAAACGTGAAACGACGTCGTCGGTTTCTACTGTTGGTTCCGAAGTGACGAAACGAGCTTAGACCCCGTTTACTTTTGTTTCGACTATTCCAGTAAAAGTATCCCGATCCAATCCCCGCGAAAAAAAGGCATCTTTCATCTGATTTTATTCTTATACACACCATTTTTGGACATTTGCAGAGAGGCAAAATAGCTGAATACTACGCTTCTAAACCCACCGAGATTGATGAGAAGTTGCTGTTTGTGATCCCAGATGCACCCAGAACCGGTTATTACTCGTCTTCCAGCTCATTCTCGAACGGCAGTTCAGCAGAGTCCAGCACAGTGAACCCGGCATCCAGAACTGCCAGGCAGACTAGGGACAACAGCAGGGAACGCAAGAATAGAGACAGGAGCAAGTCCAGAAAGGTAGTTTACAGTACAGTCAACACATTTTAAGACGCCCCCCTCCCCCCCCCAAAAAAAGCTGCCACCCTCAGCAGCTGCCAATTTATTTTGCAAAACAAGTCTTCCATAATGAAAAAAAGGCATTGGAAACCATATTAGAATGCCATCCACTATTTGCCAGAGTTTTTCAAATCTCAAATACTGCATGTTGTTGTCAAATAATTTTGTCATTAATCCTTGTGGGGCTAAGTCAGGATATTTTCACAAGCTTTGGTCTACATGAGGGCTGCAAATTAAAAAGATTTTATTTTTTGTGCCAAAAAGCTCAAGTTGGGAAAAAGTCCAATATTTTTTTTGATACTGCAGAAAAGTTTGCCTCAACAATAAAAAAAATTCCTCACTGGCTGGCATTTTTTCATGCATTCACAGCATAGGATCCTCTTTGAGATCAACATTGGGGATTTCTTGAGACACTGAAATTTTCTGCACCCAAATTTTTTTCAAATTAGGCCTTGGCAACCAGGGGGCATGTCAGTGATCTGGTCATCCATTCTGAAATGTCCCTCCCCCAATATATCAGAATTTGCTGCAGGATGGCCATCAGGAACCCTTTGCTGTCCAAGGCATAATAAGTTAATAACTCATCAAGAAAGTTCATGTTTCTGCAAGAAGTCTCCAATTGGAAAAACATGCACTATGATGACATAATTTACTTCCTGGGAACATTAGCTTCATATAGTATATGCATCCTATGGTTATGACTGTTTTCCAGAATAATTACAATTGGAATTCATATTAAACTTCATTTTGATGTTGTGGTATTCTGGGGGTTCTCTATAAACCAACAAATTCTTTAAATAGCCAATCCTTTTAAACTGCCAGAAGCCTCATGCACAAATGCTGGTAGAATATCAAGGTTTGACTGTACATTCATAACCTTAAATGTGCTCTATAGTGTGTCAATTCTTAAAATTTTGCTTGATACAATGTAAAAATGGACTGCAAGTTGAGTACAGCATTATTCAGAATGAATACAACTCAGATGGGGAAAGTGAAGTTGAATATGTTCACTTCAAAATGCAACTTGATGAAATTTATTCCACCCAATTCCCAAGGACCAGGAAGTTGATATAACACTTCATAAAATGTTGCATTTCACAAAAATTCAATTCTGAAAGTACTGCTTCATCCTGTATGAACCCAGTGAATCAAATACTCCTGAAGGAAACAAAATGAGTGTGATGAATTCCCATTGGATCCCAGACAAAGGAATTGAATTGTGCAGCCATCAAAATGCAAGTTTTGAATAAGAACTCAAAGTATTCTCAGAGAAGTTCATTCTCATTGCCCAGATCATCGATTGGCTGTTAATTGAATGGTTGTAATGTCAGAGTCAATTGTAAGATTGGTTGGTTAGCTCAGAATATTTAATGAGCTAATTAAAGTTAAAAGGCCCTTTCACACTAGGTTATCACTTCTCCTCTCAAAGAGGAATGAAGGTTTTTATAGCCAGGTGCTTGGACTGGGTCAGGAAGAAATCAGGTGATTTATTCCTGGCTAAGGATTGGCAAATTTCGATGAAATCAAAGAAGTGATGACCACTTCTTGCCCTTGAGTGAGGCTCAGTGAGTCTGGCAAAAACGTGATTTTGGCGAGGCTCACTGGCCTTGAGATCCAACACGTTTTCTGGGTCGGTTTTGGCCGGATGCTGGAGCTGCATTGCTTTGGGACCAACAAATTCCAATTATTATTTTCCAGGCTTCACCTGCCCCCGGGGCAGAAAAGGGCGGTGCACAGATAATTAGTCCTTTATACCTGGGGCAAGTACGGGATGAAGACGTGGACAAGTGGATTCGCAATGGAGACATGGACAAGTTGGAGCAGTGCATTTTGGATGGCAAAGGAAGTTTGATCAAAGACAAGCGTTCATTTAATGAAGAAGTCCGAGCACTTATCAAACGTGCCCCTCATTACATGGTACAGTAATTGGTAACGCCATTCAGTGTCGTATAATTAACGACATGGTTATTGAATCCGCGAATTTTTGCTCAATTTTTCGTCAAAATGGATCACTGTCCTCGATTAAACGGACTCGCAGAACTTCAGAAATTGACTCATTTCGAAAAATAAAGAAAAATGAGTTGCCAACCGCGCAAATTAGAGGAAATTTTCACAGTTCAGTTTTTGAACAAAGTAGGGTTCATGAACTGAAAAGTCCATCATTCAGAGTAGAAATTCTTCATTCTTGCTCGCTGTTAGAAAAAAATCTTCAGAGCAGCTCATCATGTAATATTTTTCAACACTCTTGAATGATCTTGTTTTCAAGTTCTTTGAAATTTTCTTCAACCAGGATCCAAACACTATATTCAGTCACCCAATGAAGCATTGATAATTGATGCATCAAAAAATTTAAATTTTTTGAGTGCTGGACCTGAGGTTTTTGACTCATATTTTCCATATTTGCAGATATTTCTACTTGGTTATGCAGAACCACAATAAATCAAAACTCCCTAAGTCAAATACCTCCCCAAGTCAAATGTGTTTCAGGTTCTGATCTGAATCCCCTTAGAAACAATACATTACAAACCTCCCTAAGTCAAAGGCTTTCCCCTTCAAACCTACAGAAGTTTTGATTTTTTTTATAATGTTGTACAAAGCAAAACTTTTTGCTGGCCTGTTAACTACTATTTTCTTAAAAACGAAACGAAGAAGCTATAAAAACAGTGATTGATTTGTTTTGAAAGAAAGTGTAAGAGTTAATTGGGCAAATGAACCCCTGCTTCCAAGTTCAGCATCCTTTCATCTAATTTAAGAAGCAATTTAAGCCCCAAAATATCATCATTTACAATTTTGAGCAATTCCTTTATGTTTCCCAGAACAAAAGGGCTTTGTTTTTTTAGCTCAACCCTTTAGAATTCAAAACCTTACTAAGTCAAATTTTTTTCTGGTTCCTTATTGAAATTTGAATTGGAGAGGTTCAATTATGTTTCATTCAGGAAAGTATTGTCTCCGGCAAATATGGGTTTCATGAAATGTGCTAAAATTTTCCATAAAAATTTTAGGACACCATCAGGACCCTGCACATGGCTGCAGCTGAAGGAGACCTGAAGACAGTTCGCAGTTTAACCGGAACCAATGCCAAGTTACCCATGAGCAAAGACGAAGACGGAAATCTGCCAATTCACAAAGCAGCTCTTGCTGGGAAAGCAGATGTTGTCAGCTACCTGGCAAGAGTGTATCCCAATGGGATCAACTCACTGAATGCAGTGAGTTATGCTATCCATCTAGAATTTAGAATCTAGATAACTGAATGCTTTCTAGGCGGGGAAAAAAATAGGCGTCATAAATGAGGTTTTGAAATTAGTCTTTCGTAAATGTTAACTTGAAAATACTTTGTAATATTCATGCATCGCAATACAATTTGACGAAATGTGTTCTATTTGGTCGCTTTAAAAAAACACTGAAGATTTGCTACTATAGATCCAAAAGGTGAATGTTTATTTTCAAATTTACTTTTTCATCAGAAAAGCATGTCTCAGATAACAGCCAGCACAAATTATAAAATTAAAAAGCGCAATAATTGTATAAAATTGCAAGATCAGTATCCAGCAAAGAGCACTTAAAATGTATCAAAACAGGAAAATTCAAATTTTTCGATTAAGTGCAGTTGGGTTACATTATTTCGTTCAATTATCTTAACGTATGATAAATTATATTTTATATACTGTATTTTCGTTTCGGTATGCAACCTGCTTTGGTTCCTAATTTATCTCGAACTCTCTATCTCGAATATCTTCGTAAGGTACACTGTGAGTTTCACAATAAATAGCTCATTCACGGGTTAGTTTACTTGATGGAATAGTATTTAAAAGACTGAAATTTGTAGGGTAAGTAAGGTTTCTTTCCGAATATATCATTCAAAAATACACGTGCACATTTTCTCGAGCTACCCAATAATAAAAATGAAGTCTTTTCTAGTGTACATCGGTTTTTCTTTCAGAATACTGGTTTGACTTGAAAAGAATTTGATATGTTAAATTATATTGATGATTAATTTTTTTTAATATTTGAAACATCCAGGAGCTGCGAACGCCGCTGCACATGGCAGCAATTTTGAATGCAGAAAAACCAGAAACAGGAAATGCAATTTACTCCATGTTGATCGCTCTTGGGGCAGAAAACAGAGAAGACTCTGTGAGTTCGCCAACTTTCATTTTATTTTCGTTCCTGTGTGTCAAATTGCAACTAAACTAGGAGCAGAAACGTATAGTTCTCATCGTCGTTTTCTAACAGGGAACGATTCCAGTATGTTTTTGAACCGTTTCAAAAATGAAGAAAAAAAAATCTCTCGAAAAAATACATGTTGTAAAAGGATATTTGCAGTAATTTGGCCAAAGCGAATAACTCTTTTCGAAATTAATAAGCGAACAGTTTTGTATTGAGTTTGAACCCTTCGAGTCTGTTTCAGCAAAATTCCTGTGTCCTATTTTTTTGTTGCAAATTCAATCGCCAATTGTTTTTATCTCCTGAAGTATGACACCACAGCAGAGCAGTATTTGCAAGGTGCCTCGCAGAACGACGGGGATACAAATGATATTGCTGTTCAGGATCCTGAAGATCCAGAAGACCCTGAAGTGGATGAAGCAATTGCAAACAGAGATATTGGCAAGTATAAAATCTTTGAAACAAAAATGCAAGAAGGTGCTCCTAAATTTCTAAAGAAAACACAGCATGCCCTTTTCGAAGAAAGATTCGCAAATCTTCTTTGCCAAAATTGCGTCCAGTTTTCTCAAAAATACAGGAGGATAACATTGAAATAACTGCATTTTATTGAGTTCTCCAGATGGAAATGTAATGTATGTTCTGAAGATTGGCTTTTCATTTTGTAAAATTTTTTTATTATACTGCATGTACTTTTCTTTCAAAGTGTCATTTTGTTTCAGGAAAGACATGAATTTTGAATGTAATTGATTGAATAATTGGCAAGCTTTATTTTCCACATTTCAGCATTAGCAAGGTTCAAGTAATGTTCCCACAGCCAGACCCTCTCCCCTCACCACCCACATTCATCCAAACACATTCCTCACATCAGAATAGAATAATAGAGAAATAATACGCACATGGATACTAATAGAAAATAAAATGCATCCAAAAATGTACAACAGATGAATGAACAGAAAGTTTTATTTTCCACTTTTCAGCATTCACAAAGTTCAATCAACAACATTCCCACATCCAAACCCCCTCCCCACCCAACCCAAATCCATTCAAATGCATTCAATCACTTCAGAATGGGAAACACATATTTTTATTACCAAATAAAAATAAATATACCAACGTAAAAGAAAATACATTCTGCAATGTACAATTGCACAACTGGTGTAAATGCATACACTTTATTCCCCTCCTCAATAATGAAAAGAGAATATCAGTGATAACAATTGCAGCATAAGGTATTGTTGAACCTACATTAAAGCACAAGGTGTTCAGCCTGCTCCCAGATAAGTTTTACTTGATTAAACAATTTGGAGAGAACTTTTGATGAGAAATTGTATAAGTTAATAGCTTATCTTGGTCCTTTAAGATTTTGGAAAGAAGTCTTTTTGCTAAATTATAAAGAGTCCCAAATCTTTTCAATGAATGAATGAACAGAACACCTTATTTGCCTCTTTTCAGTGTTCACAAGGTTCAATCAATATTTCAACATCAAAACCCCTTCTCACCCAACCCAAAAGCTCATATCTGTAAAAAATCTTTTTACATCTTTTTAAAGCTCATATATCTGTAGCTGATGTTGAATGCTGGGCATGAGAAAAGAAGGTGCTCTGGTGATATGAAAGTGCTATCAAGCTTTTTGGTGTTCCATTCTTGTTTTCTACTATATTTTATCTGTATTTTATTTATTATTTAATTAATGAATTTGATATTTTCCAAGGCAGGTTCACATTTTTGATTCATCTTGTTCTGCAGCATTCCGTGATTTTGCCACTCAATGCCTAATCCCTCATTTGAAATGTTTTTGTCTTTCAATTCTACAAATGCAGCATTTTTGGAATCTCTGCTGACTAACGGAGAAGGAGAACGCTTACTTGGGAAAACTTCCTCGGATCCGGAAGTCAGGGATTTTTTAGAGCAAGTTCCAGCCTTTTTGGTGAGATGACATTTGACTAAAATAAACACAACTGGTCTTCAAAGCTTCCAGCAACACCCGAGTGCTTCACACTTCGTGCTGTAATATTTCGCTATTGCTGCTTGACAGCTTCCGCTTTACTTAAAAAAATCGGAAAATTCTGTCAAATTTGAAATTTTGCATGCAATGCTTGAACATGACGCACAAAAGCAAGTCTCCGTCGTAATGTTTTCGTCACTCATATTCATGATTCCAATGCATTTTCATGACGCACTTGTGACACGTGATGGTGTGGGAAAATGTTTGTTACTTATTTAATTGGGTATACCCAGCACATTTTTGAGAAATTTGTGCGCGCAAATTTTTAAACGTTTTAGAAAGATGTTTGTTTCCCGCTTGTTCAAAAATCAAAACTGGGATTCCGCGCCCAGATTCCGAAAATTTTAGACTTTCCTCATTCCTTGTCTGCAGGATTATATAAAATTTAGATTTTTCTTCGGTGAAAGAGACAGCAGAAAGATAAATTTGACAAAGTTTGCAGAAATACGCTAATCAGGATACATGTTAGGTTAAACAGTGATATTTCCTTGAAAGTATTCAAGAAAAATAATTTCAGCGGTCCGGAATGCCAGAATGTGTGACCCGTATTTTTTTGAAATCCGCCCTCAGAAATTTCTGTGGGGTTGCCAATAATAAGGTTGCAAATCACTCCAACGGTATTTTAAACAGAACCTCCTTTACTAAAACTTCCAATAAAATCAAATGTTTTTGTTTGACAATATCTACCTGAAATATTAATTAAACCCGAAAAAAAAAGGTGCGGGTGAGGTTGACCCACGGGGCGATTCTGCGCGGGGACGTGAACCAGGTGCGACACCTAGTGAACGAGCCTCGCGTGGCCCTCGCTGCAGCGTCAGTGTCTCCCTCTATGACCGCCGATGGCGACTGTTACGGACCCGGACCCACAGCGTTGCACTTGGCGGCTCTGGCTGGGCAACCAGAGATTGCTCGGCGATTGGTCAAACATATCCCGGCGACTTTGCGGCGCCGGGACCGACGGCGCCGGTGCCGCAACGTGATGCGGCGGCAGGTGACGCCGCGGGTCGTCGTCAGTGGAGTAGGGCCGCCGCTGCCGCCGCCGCCGTCGTTAGTAGTCCTGCGGCACATAGCTAACGAGCAGGCGCGCCCGCGGAATCCCAATGCTAGGGACCAGGTTTGAACCCAAATTTCGGGCCCTTTGAGTCATCCCTAGATTTTAGGCCAGATACTGAAGTGATTTGGAGTTTTGAAATTATTGTAGTAGAGTTGAACCTCGATTGCTTGAACCTCCAGTGGTCGAATTTTTTTTAAAGTCCATGGCTAAATTCTTTTTTGAGCAATCCATTAAAAACCTCTTTAACTCAAAGGCTTTCCCTCACAAACCTACATAATTAAATTTTTTTAGGTCTTTTGGCTATAATTTTCTTGACAGCGGAAAGAGAAGAGCCAAAAAAAGTGATGAATTATTTTGAAAGGAAGTGAAATACTAATAGAGAAAATGCAACTTTGCCTTGAAGTTCAGCAACATCTTCATTTAAAACGCAGTTGAAGTCCCAGAATATCACCAAATGCAATTCCTTTAATTCCGTTTTGTTTCCTACAAAACAAATGCTTGTTTCCTTAACTCAAAATTCTTGGAACTCAATTTTTTTGCTGGTCCCTTGAAATTCACCTTAGAGAGGTTTAACTCGTAGTTTGATTGACTGTCAGAGAAATAGGCAACCATGAATACCATGTAAAAGTGTATTATTATTAAGAAGGATTCCACGCTGTTCCTGAATATTACTACCTATATAATATTCACGGGAAACCGTCACTATCCCCGGGACACGAAAGCCCGGGACACGGAATCCCCGCGCGACGATAGCACTGACACGAAATCCCCGCCATAGCTGTAACGAAAGCCCCAAACCGCACGCGCACGCCAAATAATAGTAAAATTAAATTATAAAAAACCACAAAATCAGATACAAAACTACAAGCCCTCAAAGGGAAGAAAAACAATTTTCCGAATTTACCAAAGAACAAACACATTTGCGATCGAACTTTGAACTGTGAAGGGAGACCCCCAACATTTCCGCCACAGAAGTGGAACATTCATCAGGCTGTGCTCAATGATCTTGGCTAGACAAACAATTTCATTGAAGCCTGGAATCGCTATTTCAATGGCCTGGTTGGAAAGAAAAATCCCACCATTTGGTTATTAATTTGCTGCCTGAAACAAGATGCTGCATTAGTTGCTACAACGCTGAAGAACTTTGATGAAGATGGTGTCATTCCACATAAGCAAGTGTCGACTGTTGAGAGATATCGCCAGAAAGAACTGCGTCAATTGTGCAAAGATTATCAAAGCCGACTTATTGAACAGTTGGGATTTCTTGGAAAATATTTCAAAGACTCTTAATTTTTTATAAATTAACACTTTTCTACCAATGACTACCGAAGACTACCAGTATTAAAAAAAATTCGGGGCTTTCCTCACATGGAAGGACAGATAGAGACATTTGTGGCGGGGATTTCGTGTCAGTGCTATCATCGCGCAGGGATTCCGTGTCCCGGGCTTTCGTGTCCCGGGGACCCCGTTATAAACCCAATATTCACAAAAATGCCAGAGTTTGTTTCAATTCAGCAGTTGATGAATTGAAACACTATAGCACTCTATAGTTTCTTATGATGAAGTGAGGAACACGCAAATAACAGTAGATGCATGATATAGCCCATATATGCTCCAATAAGTGCCCTGGCATTTATTCAACATTTTCAATTTTCCCTTGGGGCCTCTAATAGAAACAAGTGTTTAACGTCCGCAGTGGGAGGAACGACCAGTAGGATCCTACAGGGGTCTGGGGAACTTTAATAAGGACATCCTGTAACATGTGTCTGTGCCTCTGTGGCACCAACTTTTAGCAGGTTTTCCTTGGCATGGAAAAAAAATTAGGGTGCAGTGAAACGGTCGCGGAGGTACCCAGTTCAATCCCACCCCTTGGCACATTTTTTTTTTTAGAAAATCTTTCCTATTTTGATTTGAACTTCCTCCAGCCAAAAAAATTCCAAATTTTTAGAAATGCATTGTGCATCCAAGAAAAATTTTAAAATTGAAATTGCTCCAAAAATATTATGAGTTAAACTTGAAAGTCCAAAAATTTTTTGTTTTCCAACCTTCTCAATATAAAAATTCACCATATGACACGGCGTTGCACTACGCCGCCGTCCACTGCGGCGCCCAGCAGCAGTCACCTCATCCCGGCGGCGACGGCGGCGGCGGCAGCAATCATCAGGACGCCGTGTATCGATTGCTCGTCCGCGCGGGCGCCGATCCCAATGCTAGGGACCAGGTTTGAACCCAAATTTCGGGCCCTTTGAGTCATCCCTAGATTTTAGGCCAGATACTGAAGTGATTTGGAGTTTTGAAATTAGTAGAGTTGAACCTCGATTGCTTGAACGTCCAGAAATCGAATTTTTTTTTCAAGTCCATGGCTAAATTCTTTTTGAGCGATCCATTAAAAACCTCTTTAACTCAAAGGCTTTCCCTCTCAAGCCTACATAATTCGAATTTTTGAAGATCGTTTGGCTATAATTTTCTTTACAGCGGAAAGAGAAAAGCAAAAAAAAGTGATGAATTATTTTGAAAGGAATGTGAAAGACTAATCGGGCAAATGCAACTTTGCCTTGAAGATCAGCAACATCTTCATTTAAAAAGCAATTGAAGGCCCAGCATATCACCAATTGAAATTCCTTTATTTCCTTTTTTCCTACAAAAAAAATGCTTGTTTCCTCAACTCAAAATTTTTGGAACTCAATTTTTTTGCTTGTCCCTTAAAATTCACCTTAGAGAGACTTGTAGTTTGGTGGAATGTCAGAGAAATAGGCAACCATGAATACCATGTACAAGTGTATTATTAAGAAGGATTCCACGCTGTTCCTGAATATTACTATACCTATATAATATTCACAAAAATGACAGAGTTTGTTTCAATTCAGCAGTTGATGAATTGAAACATTATAGCACTCTATAGTTTCTTATGATGAAGTGAGGAACACGCAAATAACAGTAGATGCATGAAATAGCCCATATATGCTCCAATAAGTGCCCTGGCATTTATTCAACATTTTCAATTTTCCCTTGGGGCCTCTAATAGAAACAAGCGTTTATTTGAGACCAGCAATTATTTCCAAGTGTGGAAAGTATGAAAAGAAAAATGGTGGGGGGGGGGGGGTAATAAGGGGAAATAAGTAGGAAAAAACTTTGATTTCCCACTGATTTTTGGAAATGAGGCAAGGATGCATAAAAAAAGACTACAGTAAAAGGGTTTTGTTGTTGAGTGTTCAAGGCTAGATTGTGGAAAGCATTATTAGGATCAAAATAACAGAATTCTTGGAATTTTTTAAACTCCCTCCCACTTTCTTAGATTAGTACACGCTTGCATAAATGAATTAGGCTAAAGAAATGGAATTTCTCTTGATTAAGATATTTCAACCATTTCAAAACCCTCAGACAGCAGAGGGTTCTTTCCCTTTGTAGGATGAAGTCAGATTATTTTTGTATCCTCCCACACTATCAGTACTTTGACGGCCAGGTAGACCCTTCCAGGTGGCTGAGGCAAAGTCAGGATTAATAAAAAAAAGCCTGCTGCTCAACTGAGCATTTTAATTTCCCAGGAAATTTTTTTGCATGAAGGGAAAAAACATTGGAAATTTCCCCAACTTTGCCCTCAACCCTTGAGTCCACCTTGTGTATAGGTGGACTCGTTTTTTTACAACGAAATTCAACGCACCCAAAAAATGTTGGTTTCATTAGGGACCAGAATTCCTTTCTTGAGAATCCCTATAAAAAACGGGTATAGAGAACCCTATTGGATAAAATAAGAATTAGTTGTGCAGGGAAAATTGTATAGTTGACAAGATTGTTGTATAGGGAGAGTCCACCCTGAATTATTATTTTTCAAGTGCCAATAATACTTTCACGGAACATCGAACCAAAGTATTTTATTTCTGTAATTAAACTTAGAATCTCTCTCTCTACAACATTTTTCTCTGTATAGCAATTTTTTGAACTGAGTCATAGGCGTCTCTAAGCATATACCTAGAGGCTCTCTACAAGAAATTTCGCTGTAGAGAGAATTTCTTAATAAGAGAGAGAGAAAGATTCCACCTGTTTCTCACGAAAAATAAACCTGTCAAGAAATTCGCTTATTTTTTCATTGCATGGGAAATTGACTCACCGCCTGGGCACTGTGCATGGTTTCAAACCTTTTTGCACATTCATACGTGCTATAATATAAAAATCGCTACAGCGTATGCACACAATTCCACAAACACTCACCATATTCTTAATTTGTACTAAATGTTGCATTTTTCTCTCTCTCTCTCTCAAAATCTATTCTCACCCACGAAACCGTGGACTGGATGCTACGTCATTCACACTTCGACTCAACGTCTACGAACCCACTCTGTGATGTACTCATACACACACACACACGAAATACATTGACGAACAGGAAGGAAAAACCCCAGGTTACTATAAACGCAACCCCGGGGAGCTAACTGAAGATGAGCTCTTGGCAGACCTCAGTAATAAGGACCCGGAAGCAAATGGGCCAGAAAACATCCAAGAAGAACCCGAAGATGATCAGGACTCTGCTGTTGCTGTTGGAGAAGTTGATGGTGGAGGTGAGGCATCATCATCATCATCAGTCAGGAGGAAAATCAAGGCATAAACCCGATGGAGCCTCAGGAAAATCATTGGAGACTCATCGGATCATGATCAAAAAAACATTATATTCGTACAATCATTCCTTTTCAAGTCCACTCTTATAAAATATACCGTACTGTTGATCAGTGGTCCGCGGACCAGCGCCGGTCCCCAGAAGCTTTTTTTTTTTTTGATCCGCAGGATATTTTCTTCAGAATACATGTATCAAATTAGCAATGAAATCTGCTATCTTCATCTGAAATTTCAGAAAGATTAGGACACCCTAAATGACAGCATATGTTGAAAAATAAAATTGGCTCTTATATAGTAATGCTTTAGCCAAATTTTCACTTGCTGAAATAAATTATTTTAAATATTAATTCTGAGAAAAATTTCTCCAAGCGCAGCTTTCTAATTTTTTTGAAGACATTCCAGTATGGCTGGTCCATTGGTTCTTGACTTGATTTTTGCAAAAAAGCAGAAACTTTTTGAATACCTGCTATGAAGTCTTTCAAACAAATCTGTTCTGAGACTACAACAATTTCATGAAACTTTGCCAGTCTGCAGAAACTTTTTTGGAAATTTGCAAGTCTGCCAGAAGGTCACTAGAAATTTGCTGGTCTGCTGGCTCAAAATGGTTGGGGAACATTGCTGTGGATAATCCAGGATTCAAAATTTGCATAAATGTCTGTATTGTCAAGAAAATAGACCTTTGAGGAAATATAAATACCTACTTTTTTCCAGGAAATTGAGTTATAATACACCAAGACCTGGAACTTTTTGCGAGGCTGTGCAGTGTGATCCACTTAGCTATATAATTACTTCCAATTTTGTTGTGTTAGACACTAAAAAAAAAAGTTACCACGTTTTCCTCACGTATTGTGTGTATATACAAACATCATTTCAGTAGTGTTGGGCTTTCAATATTCTAGCTTCCAGGGAAGAAAATCCTGCAGAAATGATGACTGAAATTCCAGAGACTGAAGGGCAAATGGAGTCTATCCAAAGGTTTCCTGGGGTGTGGACTGATGAAGGCCAATACCTGGTCAAAGGTTAGTTTTCAGCCATTGCATGATTCTGCAGGTGGAATCTGGCTACAACAAATCTCATTACAATGAAATCTTGCTTACAGAGTATTGTGTCATTTTAAGGTCCCTTCAAGTCAGTGTTCTGCAACCCATGGCCTGCAGACAGATGCAGGTCTGCAGACATTTTCTGCTGGTCCATTTGAAAATTTCCTCCGCATAATACATTTTTCATACTCACATTAGTGATGAAATTTATAATCTTTATCTGAAGTTTTGAGAAGACAATGATAATTGAAATCATCTGATGAAAAATGCAAGTTGGCTTTTCTCCTAATTTCACTTTAGACAAATCTTCACCCGCTTGAATAAATTATTTCAAGTATTCATTCTGAGAAACCTTTCTTGAAGCCCAGATTAATAATTTTTTGAAGACATTCCACTGTAGTGGCTTCATCAGTTATTTGCCTAATTTTTGTAATAACAGTTTTGGTTGAATGACTTCATGGCACAGTCATTTAAAAAATGTCTGCCAGTTTACAAAACTTTTATGAAACTTTGCCAGTCCACAAAAAATTTCCAGGAATTTTTCCAGTCTGCAAGCTGTCTTTTAAAGTGTGACAGTGTCCTGTGGGCCCAAAAAGGTTTTGGAGCACCACTGTGATGAATAGGGTTAGCTTGACTGATGGTATCCCACCCATAATAGAATTTCCACAGGGTTGTTTGGGATGTCACAATCTCTTCATCATACAAAAGATTTGTTCCTGATCCAAATGGATTTTTTTTGTGTCAAGATTTTATTGCATCTGTGCAAAATTTATTTATAGGCAATGAATGTTTTCTTATGTTCACAGTTCTTGGAGATCCTTTGGTCAGAGGGCTGACAGAGATTTCCAAGAGGAAGCCCAATGACCCTGTAGCCTTCCTTGCAAGTTTTCTGCATGGATATGCTGGCATCAGCACAGAGAATAACAACCACCCCAACACTCTGGTCATCTCAGTTGAGGCAAGATATTCGTTGCCTGTGAATCAGAAAGCAAGTCTGACAATTGTCTGATTGTGTTTGCTAATGACGTGTCATTTAATTTTTTTCCATTCAGTTGCACTTTTTAATCTTATTACAGTATGTGGATTACTACATCCAGCTTCATATTTCAGTATTTTAACATATGTATAAATGCACATTACTTTCACAAGATGATAACATGGGTTTTCAACTTTTCATTGGTTTTTATTTTTACATTGGGTTGTCTATATTCATAATGTAAATGATTTCCTTCAAGCGAAATTTTATTTCCATCACATTTACTAAGAAATTATGTTATGTGTTCCAGCAGAAACTTGCAAAAATCCGGGGATTGACCTTAATTTATCGACTTTCACATACCCATGTATGTATACAATTGTAAAGATGAAAGTGGAGTAATCTTGGCACTATATCCCCTGAGATATTATTAACATTTTTGGCACATGGAAATATCAAGGACACATTTTCAGAATTTTTGAAGGATATGTGCAGATCACGTGATCAAACTTTTATTCTGAATGTTCCAAGATTCCGAAGAAACAAAGGTTTTTTTTTAGGATAAGGCATTTATTTTTTTTAAATGGAAAATCTTTGAACTTTGTTTGGTTGCTTGATGATGTCAGGATGTAGTTAAATGTTTTACTTTGAAGGTTTTTCAGTTTTTACTGGCCAGCAATAGTTCAGATTTTTGGGCTCATCTCAAGTTTCTGGAAGCGTAAGATTTTTGGGTTAGAGCATGAAACAATTATCAATTTTTTATTCTATTAAAAATTTCCACAATACTTGCCTTTGAAAAAATATTTAAAAACGTTAACTAAAAATTGCTGAAATTCAAGCATCTTTACAGGGAACATTTTGTAGGTAGAAAACGTTTTTTATTGTATGGTAGAAATGTTTGGCTACTTGTTAAGTCTTCTTTCACGTTGGCACCTACATTAAGGCCAGTAAAAAATTAGTTGAGTTACAGATGAATATTCCTGATTATAATTTTATCCTTATCATATCACAACCATCTTAATTCCAGCAGTTAATTATTTGTTTGTGACAAATGTTGTGCTTTCCAATCCAGCAGGAGGAAGAAGAAGGAGAACTGAATGATGAAGGAGTTCCTCAAGTTGGACCAAATGAAGAAGAACCAGAAGACACACTCTCAGCCACCAGCTTCCAACTTCCAGAAAATTTCCCAAACCCTCCAACCCCATCAGAGTCCTCAACCTCAGCAGCTCCAATGCGTCAAGCCAAGGAATCATCCACTGCCAGGGTACTTGCCTCAGTGTGTGTACCCCAGCAGCAGGACTGATGTTGCTGTAGGCCATCCTCTTATGTCCCTGTGTGACCCCTACCTATATAGAAACCATGACATATTACATAGAAGTGGACTTTTGACCCTGGCACCCACCTGTCTGGAAATGCTCGCTTTTTAAATTTTAAATCTCCACTTCACTTGCTGTGCCTCTATTTTGGTGTTTCATCTGCATGAGCTTGCCAAAACCACTGTGCAAGGTCTTTATACTCACATGGTATTTTGAACAGCTTGAGTGATTATGTTGGATATATTGTGGTTCAGGATGAAAGAGGACAGACTGTGTTGCACCATGCCTCTTCAAGACCACATGGGGCAAACCCAAGGCAGGGATTCAAGAAGATCATTGATGAATCAAATGCTAGTTTAGCAGCCAGGGATGAGCGGTATGCAATTTACAATGACACTTGCCACAGTAAAATGCAATTCAAGTTATTATTTTATTTATTTATTTATTTCAGGTATCAAACTTGCCGAGATGTTGCAAGAGCTGCTGGTGTGAGAGAAAATGTGGCTGCTATTGATGACTATGTGGTGAATCTTGCTGCTGAAGGTGCAGTACCACAAACACCCAGCATTAACATTTTACAGTACCATATTCACTTCAATACCCCAAACAATTTCCCCCCAACATATTTTAGACTCATAAATGGGATGCACATTTATTTATACTTGGGTCCTAACTGGACATACAAATTTTCCATGCAGTATTTTCTGCATCATCTTCTGATCATATCACAGCTGAATAATGCATAGAAAAAAATCAAAGGCAATGGAATTTCCCCTTTTATTTGAGAACAAACTTATCATTTCAGCAAGTTGTAATTCGCAAATTTTGAAACTTTTTCCAGACAACGAGTTGGAGGGGGGGGGGATATCTCTTAAGAGTTTAATATTTTTAATACATTAATATTAAATGAGCACCTTTATTTTTATGCTGTTATCTATGTTAAGGGCAACAAACTGCTGGCCTTGATTCTGCGCATTGGCAATATGGATTAATGGATAAATAGAAGAACAATTTAGGAAAATCTAAATGTTGCAGTATTCTAACTTCATCAAAGAAGCAACACTTTCTGTAGATAAAATTTAGTGTTGAAAAAATAAAAAACTAACATGATATTTCCTAGAAATTCTTCAGCTCTATCACAGGATTTTCGCCTCTATTTCAAATAAATATGTTAGAAATAATTATACTTTATTTGAAATAACAAAAAGATTAACAAATATAAAAATGAAGGTTCTTATCTTATGCAATTTCAGGACCCATATGGTACTTGAGTGTAAGAACAGTAATTGGTGTACATTCATGTTCTTATTTACGCTCTTCAAGTATGGTGAAGTGAAAGCAAGAGTTTTGTGCACACGCTAATTTTATAATTGCAGGGAAAAGGAGCGAAATTTACCATCTCTTAATGGAGGGCTACGATCACATCATAGATGTCAAGAACTTGGATGGACTCACAGCCTATGAAGCTGCAAACAAAAAAGGCCAAGACAAAACAGTGGAACTCTTGTCCGGCATTGAACCATTCTCAGTTAGTATAACATTTTTGCTCAAATTAGGTTCTTTATCATTTACAGAATTTTTTTTAGACAGAAAGTGAGGCTTGAATACATTGTACCGTTTTCATGCAAAGTTGAAGCACAAGTCAAACTTCGAATAATGATCCATATTCGGGGTTGCTAAAATTATGGGAAGATTACATCACTTAACCTTTCAATTCAGCAGGTGAAATGTTGCTGAAGATATCACAGTCTTGTAAGGAACTAAGGATTAGATTTACAATTCAATGCTTGATAAACTGGATTATGAGAAATTCCCAAAAAAGTTCAGCAGAATTTTCAATCCTCAAGAGTGAAGGTAGAAAATTCACGTTTGCCAAAGCAATTAAATTTTTTTTTCAACTTCAGCTGGCTTGAATAAAAAATTAAACGTATCTTATTCTTGATAAAGAAAATTATCCCACGTTGAATGATTGTGAATATAACCCAGGACTTGAGAAACATCCTCCATTCGGCGATTCGAAACGGAGACTTGCGCAGAGTCAAAGAAACGTTGACAGACGGGGCGAGTCAATTGGCAATTGCAAAAAGCAACTATGGCAGAACAGCTCTGCATATTGCCACCTTGACTGAGTACATGGACATTGTTGAGTTCCTGGTGCAAAACTTTCCAGAAACAGTCTCTCTTCAAGACAACGTAAGCTCTCTATATTTTTAATTGCATGATTGTTTTTCAAGATTTTGTATTGATGTGGTTGCCTTTGTGTGAGAGTATTAATATGTCTTGCAAGTGGAATTCCTGCTTTGATAACTCGGTTGGAAACATTCATAACATTGAACAAGTTACAATTTTTAATGGTTTTGGAAGAAACATGTCAGTCATCATGCTGCACAAATTTTAGTCTGACATTTGATGGGAAATTGGCAATAAATACTGTAAAGTTATTCTAGAACAGATGATTCAAGACCTGTCATAATATTCAATAATCTGATGATATGAAGAGAATTTTTTTGAATAAAAACTACTTTCATATCATTGAACCTGCCTTTCAACAAAAAGACATTTGTCTTGAAAATCATTAAAAAAGTGCATTTGGAAAAAAATATTGTAATTCCATCTGAATCAACCTATTCAATCATATTTGTTCATTCTTGCAAATGGAGGAAATTTATTCACAATGTACTGATTATTTTTAAAAAAGACAAACATTCTGAAATGAAGGTGAAGAATTTCCAAGAAATATGTCAAATTGCGTATTTTTAACACATTACTAAAATAGCTGAAAATTCCTTTGATGGAATTTGAATGCTGCACCATTTCAGTTTTTTCAATGTTTCTGCCATTTATCAAATAATCCATTTTGCCTAGGCACAAATTCAGGGACAAAAACTTTTAGACTGAGATTACAGCTTTACAGCAAAAATGAGTTTGTTGAAACAGGACTTTTTCAAATGAAACCAACAGAGAAACTGCTTGGACCAAGAAAACAAATTTGTCAGAACAAGGTTCTATGTAACAGAATTTAACTGTAGCATACTTGATAATATTTGTGACAACAAATTAAAAAGACCTTTCTCAAAAATTTCAGATGGGGAGAACAGCCATGCATTATGCCATGGGCCTGGATAAAGTAGACCAACTGGCAAAAATACTAGTGAAAGGAGGAGCCCGAAAACCCCAAGATTATGTGAGTATACATCTTTTAAATTTTAAAAACATTTCTCATCCACTTTCGAAAATTCATGCATTTTCTATTTCTCGTCTTCCATTTTCAGAGAGGCAGAGTTCCGTCTTATTACTTTCTGAACAAAGACGAAATTCAGATGCTTAAGGAGGAGGAAGAATCTCTGAAAAATTGATTATAAAACTAAAAACGTTGAGATACTTGTTAGCTGACGTTATTTGAGAAATTTTGCGGTGCTATATGTTTCAAGGTGGGGAAAAGGGAGGCCGACGAGAAACTTAGTGAATCTTATATAGTGTCCTTCAATATCTCGGGTCAGGATCGATATCATTTCAACGACTGAGCTTCAAGTGGAACGCTGTAGATTTCATGTGAGATTTGAATAAATTTATGATGCTACGGAAAACGAAGCTTTCATTCTGTTCAAACCGTCATCAAACCACTTGAAAATAAATCCCGCTGAAATCACTCACGCCCCAATTTATGAAACAAATACAAGTATCAGGAAATAAGATCGAAGAAAAAAAAACGAAAAGGATCTGAATCACGAGACAATTTCGGATGAACCATAGCTCGCGACTTCTACAAAACCTCGTAACTTTTCTTTACCTGATGTGCTACTGCAAAATGTTTTTCGACCTCTGGGTGACACTACTACAGTATTTGAATTCAAATTGGAAGATTTCCGCGAATCCGCACAGGTGAACCAAGTCATGCACAAAGCCTTGAGAGAGAGAGAGAGAGAGAGAGAGAGAGAGAAAAGGTTTTAAAAAACTGAATGAGATAAATAAATTTTTTAAATAAAAATGTATCCCAAAAGCAATTCCCAAAGATACTCACAAAACTTAAGGCAAAGATTCCACACACCGTTGTAGCCCAGGGATATCCAAATTTTTCTGTTATGCTGGCACCAACGGCTGGTCCAGTCATATCACTGCAAAAAAATAATAAAAAAATTGAGGAAACCTTTCCAAAAAAAACGGAATAACCCAAAAAGTTCAAATTTCTTCCTGTTTTCATTGAGTGTGGAATAAGTTCCAGGAATAAATTGTTTTCCCCAGAAGGCACGTGGAAATGAAACAGAAATACATTGTCTTCATAACTTTAGTGTCATCTGCTAAAGCTAAAGTATTTTATTAAAATTTCCAAAACCGCAAAATTGTCATCATGGATCATAAAAGAAAGAAAAATGCGCCCTTTTTATCCAGTGCTTTACCCAAATGACCCTCTCATTCCAGACATTAATGAGCTTTATTTTATAATTTCTTGCAATTCTATCATGCACAGTGCAATTAAATTCTGAAAAACGAAAATGAATCGAACCCTTCTTCAGCAGTTAAATGTTTTGAAATATTTAGCGGTTTGCGAGCATTACTGCGAAAGCTCCAAAACGCAAAATTAATAGTTCAATCGGTCATTCGTGAAATGCTATGCTACATGATATAGTTAAGAGAGCCGAGGATATCATATAAAATTGCATGCATAACACGTTGAAAATATTTCGAGACAGAGAACGAAATTACAATTAAATTTTCCAAACACCCTATTAAACTACTGGAATGTCACATTTGCACGTTTAAATCCGATTCCTAACCCCATTCTTACCCAAAGGTATAAGAGGCATTCCAGGCTCCCCCGATAATCCCATGAGTTGCAGTCGTGTCTGGATACCCAGCTTCCCTATACAAACCAAAATTGAACCAGAGAAATTGAATTGTAAATTGGCAATTTCAGAAAAGTGGGATCCCGACATACGGACGACCCAACATACGTTTGATTCGACCTAAGGACACTATATAAAAATAAAATGTGCCCCAACATCCAGACAACGTCTCAAAATACGGGCACACGCTTCTAAATATTTCTAAAAATTGTAAAAAAAAATTTACATTTTGATGACCTCTTGAACAAATTGAGCTATTCATATTCATAAAAAGTTTCCATTATAAAAAATTCTAATTCATAATCAAAAGCAGGCTGATTTTGTGCTGCTTCTTTTTCAGAATTTGTTCCAACCTCTGTGCACATTTTAGCTAGATTTGTTTTTGTTGTTTTTGTTTTTTGCTTCTTCTGCTCTTCCAAAAAAACAGATTCTGTGTGCTTTTCTTCAAGATACAGTTATTTTTTCCACGATGAAGTTTAGAAAAACTTATTACATATTTTGAGAGATGCAACCCTATTTTTGATGAACAGGAAAAGAAATTGAATATATCCCCATTGAAGTCTACAGGAAAAACGTGATCCGACATACGGACGATTTTACATACACAAAGCGTAGTGACAAGGTCCAAAGCACCAATTACGTCCG